>BQKZ01010511.1:0-18095 GCA_036244855.1 Temnopleurus reevesii | reverse complement strand
CTTTCATGTCTTAACCATTGTTTTTCATTGAATCTGTAAAATGTTCTGCTAATGCCTGATTCCGGTGTTGGAATAACCGTTAGTGATAATGTCACGAACTGCCTGAAAAATAAAAATAAAAGCCAAACGGCGGCATTTTCGATATTTTTACAATTTGAACATTTGTCTCCAAAAGTAAAGTTGGATGTCATCAATGGAAATTTTTATTTGAATAAAAAAATCGCAATGTAAACTGCCAGAATCCCATTGACCCAAAAAATGATACATGTATTTTTTAAAAACAATTTTACCTTCGATTAACAAAACTAATGAAATTTTCCCCTTCAACCTCTTTCTCGTATATATTAAAAATGTTTAAGGATTTTTTCCCCAAATTTCTGGGGAAGAACATTAACCCAGTATACTGTAAGATAAGAGCGAACAACAATGCCAGAAGCATTAGGAGATGCCTGTATGGCAGTTATACATGGAATTGCAAACCAGTCTGCTTGTAGATGCAGGACTTTTTCTTCCTTTGGTATTAGTTTTTTTTTGTTTAATATGTGATTGAGGGTAAATCATGTGGCAGTGCCGATGAGTGACTTGGGTAACACTACAATCACCAAAGGGCAAAATATGCCTAGTCACAATTGCCCATCTCTCTTACATTTTTAATGCGGGAGCAGCCATTATTTTTTTTTTCAAGTAGGAATTTCATTTTAAAATTTGACAAAAGTGGGTTCAATAAGTTTTGGAGTATTATTCATCTTTGTAATGCTCTTCCAACAGTGACAAAAATATTGATTCGCTTTGTTTTCCCTTTTCATATTTGTTCTCAAAAAGATTATTACTAATCATCAATCTATCATTTTCTCATATTTCAAATTGTCCTTAAAGCAGACTTCTCTTTTCCCCAAGCTCTGTAGGTTTGCTGATATATATTTTGTGCATAAAAAGTAAAAATTATGAAGGAATGACAGAAAAATATATATTTTTCAATTTTCTGTCTGGCGCCCTCTAAAGGTGAATTTTGCTATAACTATATAGTTATTTAGTATTTATTTTAATATTTATGCATATAAATGCATGAAATATGCAAAACAGTATTGTGAACTCTTTATGAAGATGTTTTATATAATAAATAAAACACATGGGAGGCTAGTTTCGCTTTTTTAAGACCATGTGCAAACACATCCCAAAATTTCAAATTCAGTTATAGGCTATAGCGGCCATTTTGAAAGAAATTGTGAACATTTAGGTTTAAAAAGTTAACCCTGCAGTCATAGATATTAGTGCATATACCCATTCTTGTTGTGTACCATGAATGAAATGAAAATTCATTTGTAAATTTGATAAAAACTTAGAATACTATTAATGTTCATGTTGATGATGGCAGCCATTTTGAAAATGGCCACCATTTTTGTTACAGGCCGATACAGAGATGCCCTCTCTTCTAAAAATCATCATATGGGTATACTAAACATGTGTGCCAAATTTCATGCTTGTTTCACAAATCCCACAATTCGGTCAAATTTTGTCACATATCTCTCTAGCTAAATGTCCTAACCAACCATAAACAGTGGAGTGGGTGTGTATGAACCCTATCCGAATATGTAACGGAAGTCACCATACTAAGAATATGAGGTAAAATAATCAGAGAATCACATGCTACATTTACTACATTTCCTCATACTATATATATATTCCAAAGTATTTACTCTTTCTTGAATTTTAATTTTTCCTCGTGCAGTAATGTAATAGGATAATGTAACAGGACAATAGCAAGAAAGCTGTCATTTGCTCATCTCTTTAACTCCATTCAGAACAATCTGCATTGCTGGGGAAGTGTAAAGCATCAGGACTATCCAAGAAACGTCGGGTCAGCAGTAAAACCAAACCAGATGCTACACCCAAGGGTCAGACGTCTCTTCTTGCTTTCATGGCTAAGCCAAAGATCAAGTAAGAAACAACCTTCTTTTATTTTTGGTTGGTTGGCCCTGGTCACATAGGGCCCTGGAAGCAACATGATTCAACACGACTCTTTGTCAGTTTACAGTTAGCTGCCTGCGAATAAAAGGTCATGTTGAATCGTGTTGCTTCCGGGGCCCTATGTGACTGGGGCTTAAGATATAAAAGTGTCCTTATATTAAAGGGTATCTGAGGCAAAAAAAATGGATTTGTTAGTTGGTAGTTTACATAAAACCAACCCTCATAAAATTCCATGATGTTAGAAAAGTGTTTTAAAAATATTAAATTTTAAAAACTGATTGATTGTCATGAATGAAAAAAACCGACTATATGAAGACTAGTTTACACAAGGAAGCAATGGAATAAATACTCACAAAAGAATGCTCACGCATAGCTAAAAGGCTCTCACAGAGCCTAATGCAGACGTACAGACCCTTACTCAACCGTGAAAGAGCCGTTTTTTGTGGGTTAATTTTATGCACGTAAGCAATTTCCAATTTTATTTTTTTACCTCAGATACCCTTTAAGATATGTACATCTATTTGTTGATTATCTTGAAAATGGGATTTTTTTTTTTATTTCTTCTTCTTTAATAGGTTCATTTGTACATCTCATTCCATGTAAAAAGAATATTTATATCACTTTTATTTCTATGTGTTCGATATTAAAATGCAATCCAGAGAGATAATTTTATCCAAGGATTTTATTTCCTTCTTTTTCTTTGCTTTTATAATTTTGCTGATTCCTGACATTATATGTTACTGAAAGCATTGTATCTTTATGTGTCTCGGTCAATATTTTCTTTCTCTCTCTATCCTTCCATCTTCCTCTGCATCTTCTCCCTAGAGTTTTCCTCGCATCTCATTTTCAGACTTTCTCTTTCTCATAAAAATAATGTTCTCTTTGCTGCCTCCTTCGCATCTCTTATGTTACCATAACAACACCAAACACAATTTTGCATCAGATTACCATAGCCCGTGGTGACATAACATTACTCATTTGTTTGTTTGACCACAGGAGTGAGTTGATCAAGGAGAAGGGGGTTTCCCCTCTGTCGCCTAACAGAGCTAACCTATGTATTGACATCACACCAGAGACAGATGGTAGTCTTCTTACCAGGCAGGATAGAGCATTCCTAACAAAGAGGCATATATTTGAGTAAACATTCCTTATGAAGAACTGAATTAGTATATATTTTTGTTAAACAGACCTCCCATTCATCATAGATTTGGAGGAGAGAATTATGATTTCTCATTATTCCAAACCCATGGATACATAGGTTGGAATTCACAAATGTGTTTTATTTTAGGCCTTGATCTAAAGCTGTTACAAAACCTGACATGGAAAAATGTATGCATAAATGCACTTGATTTGACATGTAAATATGAAATTGATCCAATGGCCGCACCTATTTAGCAATTAATCATGCGCATTTATGAATGAGTTTTACCACACGAATGTTTTGTACCAGGTTTAGACCATGGTCTAAACATTTGCAAATTCTGACCACAGAGTTTCTGATTGTTACAGTAATATTTTTACATGTCTATCCAATGGGCATTAATATTTTTCATTGCTCGTTATAAGCAGTATTATCCCTCTTCTACCATCTTCAAAGTTAAAATATATACATGTATGTTATTTTTTCATGAAGCTGTTTGTATCTATGCATGACCATGACTGTATGCATGACTGGTAAACCTTTCCAAAGGGCTAAATCAGCCACATAGGTGTTATCATTGAGTGCAAGAAAGGGTCACCAGTCATCAGTAGAGCCATCCATAACTCTACAAACAGCTGTGTAAAACAGAAATCTTTTTTTTATTATCTTGTTCAGTACTTGAGCTTGTAACTTATGTTCCACATTCTTATTTGTACCGCTCGCATTGTAAATTAATGTTTTGTTTCGTTGTTATGACTTCTTATAATTCACAAGTGTGTCCTACTCTAGCTGCTATTCTTATTGTAATTAATGTGAAGACACAAATAAACTGTGACTTTGATAGAAGTCACCTTACAATTAGCTTTAACATTTACTCAATTCTCACAACAATGGCAGGTGATCCCTGTGCAAAACAGGGATCAAGGAAGCTCAGTCTTTTTCCTTCTTTATCCATTTTTTTTTTCTTTTTTCTTTTTTCTTTTTTCAATTGTTACATTCACATTTAATTTTTTATGCATTTCTTTTGTTCTCACGCATTTCGGCATCAGATCCTTGACATCTCTGATTTTCTTTAAAAGTACAGTTTAACTTCCCTTATGACACTTTGGGGCCAGCACTAATTTGGATGAGAGAGTTTAGCTGGATATGGACAAGTGATTGTTTTTACTTTCTAGAGTAAATGTTTAATGTCTGAATGAATTGTATTATGTAAATTGTAGGTGATAATAGCTTGTTAACTATGTTTGGGAATGATGTACATTTTACATAAGGTTTTATTTTTTTAGGAATTATAGATATGTTGGAAATCTTCTTTTCCTGCAAACCTTTTTGGTAAAATAGACAAAATTCTCGGCAAGTATGTGTCCAGTGTGGTCCAGATAGAAGGGGCTGGATAAGTATGGACCAACAGTACTTTGAAAAGTAGAGTATTTCTTTGAATGTTGTACTTTTAATATTGTCAATAGCTATTTTAAATGAATTGTGTTCATTTCAAAGGCATCAACTATCTGCCTTTATATCACCTTAAATGATAGTAAGGAATTGGAATATGTTCAGATTTTTCAGATTTATGCATGATTTGCTCCGGAAAAGATGGTAACACAATTCAACTACCTCTTCAGGATGTAGAATAAAAACATCATTTGTATTCACATTTCTAGAATTGATGTGTATGTGGAAATTCTAACATTATATTTGTTACAAAGCTCTCCATGGAGCCAACTAATTGCTTTTTCCTTATTTTTTCTCTCCTCATTCTCTTCATCCATCTTCTTCTATGCTTTCCCCCGCTTCTTCTTCTTTTTCTTCATCTTTTCATCTTTTTAGGATTCCTTCAGGTCTACTGTCAACCCACCTCCATATTTAAATCTCAAGGAAATATTACTCTTTAAGTTATTTTTCATTTTGAGAATGATTGTCAATATAGTGCAATGATGCATTCTATGTATATTCATTTACTCTGGTAGTATGTTGTAAAATAATTGTATGCAAAGTGATCTTAAAAGTGTCACTTTCACAAGGTCTTGTGTAAAGTGTGAAAATGTTTATATCATAGGTCAAATTTTATGATTTGTTATAGTGGACAATGGGCAATCATCAGTTTCCAGAAAACTTTTCTTACAGTTTTCAGAAGATATTATGTTGTTCAGTTATGCATGCAATATTCCCAATAAAAATAATGTACAAATTTATGATACAAAACATCATTCAATCTATACTTGTATACTTTTATTTTTTATTCGCTTGTTTTAAGGGGTAACAGTACATTTGAATAGGGGTGAAAGTAAGGAGAAGAATCATTATTATGTGCATGTATTGCTAACAGCACCTATTTTATTTCATTTACTTGAATATATACTTGATGAATGTATATTTTATGTCTTTTGAAGTAAGACATTTTAAACTTAATCTGTTACCATTTTTATCAATATTTGTGTTCATGTTTTTCAATGATGCTGGTAGTACTAAATCATGCAAACATGTATAAATAATTGCCTACCAAAATTATTTGTGCCAACCTTTTTACCAGAAATAAATGTATTCATGAAAATGATCTCCTTGTGCCTCAGATGTTAATGTGATGATGCTGCTGTGTGATAGTGATGAATTTGATGGAAATTTTATACAAATCAAACATGACCAAATGTAACATAGAAGTTGGAATATTTGACTCAATTCAGGGCTGATTATTTAAGATCTGGGTAATGATAGATCCGGGTTTCGCCGCAGGCAAAGAAACTGAATGATTTCAATCATGATGAAACTTTACCAGATATATTTATGAAAGAAATTCTTAATAACACAGTCATTTTTTAGATTACCTGTAAGACTAAGAATACGCTTGATAAGACTGATTGTGACTGGCTTTCACTGAATGGTGGGTTGATGGGATACTCGTACAAGGAGGTTTGTTCAAAATCAAATGCAATCAACTGCAAGTTTGCAAATTGTAACGCGCATTTTCATTTGCGCAGTGTATGCACATTTAACAAGATGCGCATTAAACAGTGATTTTGATTGGCGCGTTCAGATCAACTGCAACTTGCGATCAATAGCAATTTTTGAACAACACCCCCTATGAGTCTCACATATTGTGTGATGAAGAATTTATTAATCGATAATTGATCTATGACAACCAATTTAACATCTTACCAGAAACAATTTAAGGGGAATTACACTCAGACATTAAATTGCTCTCATTAAATGAAGAAAAATAAGATGAACAAACTGAAAATTTGAGCAAAATCGGATAATCCATTCAAAAGTTATGAATTTTTAAAAATTTGATTTACACCCCTCATGGACTCCTTAAATTGGCAAATGTACAGGCACAAAATGGCTGCCAAGTTATCATTTCCACCTGTGCTGGGCATCCTTTAATTGGCAAGGTTATAGCCAATTAGCATAATCTGTGATGTCATACATGGAGAACTCCTCATTCACTTTGTATATGAATTTATTGAAAATTGATCAATATCATATTTCAAATGAGGAATCACCACCATTCTCTCTGGACTACTTGCAGAATTGATGTGGCTATAATATATTAAATCGAAAAAGCAAAATTCTGTTTATTTTTCTGGAAAAAGAGGAAAATGTGAAATTTTGTGTACAAAGTGAATGGAGAGTTCTCCATGTTGGCAGCCATTTTGTGCCTGTACATTTGCCAATTTAAGGAGTCCATGAGGGGTGTAAATCAAATTTTTAAAAATTCATAACTTTTGAATGGATTATCCGATTTTGCTTAAATTTTCACAGTTTGTTCATCTTTTTTTTCTTCATTTAATGATGGCAATTTAATGTCTGGGTGAAGTTCCCCTTTAACTCTAGAAATTGAGTTGAAGTTTACACCCTGTACGATGGACCTTGTCTTAGTCAAATGCCATCAGGAAAAAGGTATTTTGATTTTTTTTTTAGATAGTGACTTGTATCATGGGAGTGGACGAAATTGGCTTTATATGTTTTTAATTGAAATGAATAATACATTTACAAACAAAATTTTCCGTGTCAAATACAAATATTTTAATATACAAATTTGTACAAAATCTTCCATACATAGTTGTGTATCATACATATAAATCATTACATTTTTGGCATCCTGTACAAAACGTTACATTAAACAAACACATAAGTCAGATTTTTACATATAAAACAACATTATGTAAAGTACAAGTAATCATATTGTGAATGAAATGGAATAAAATAGACATAAAGTATCTCAAATACTATTGCACAACTAGACATTTTGCAATAATATAATTATATTTAAAAACATTTATAATCTATATACTTTTGTTCATGAATTGTATAATCTTTATACATGTATTTCAATTTTGCATGTTATCTTTCAATATCTCTCTCACACACACTCTCTTCCCTACATTCCTGAACAAGAGGTTTATAAAATCACATTATAATAAACAAGTATCAACATAATTGGTTGCATTTTCAAACATTTACATATTTATGGAGAAACATGTATAAACATGATGTAAATGTGAAACACAAATAAGCGTACAATAATGATACAGATGCTGATTTGTCGACCTTCTAGTAAAATGAAAATGATTACATGTGTTATCATTTTCGTGGTTGATCTTGGTAATAAATTTGAAACTGATTTACTTCGAAGTCTTTGGAATTACAATTTTTTACATAACAAAACATTGTCATATTTTTGTGTTGCTACATGTATTTCAATAACTTCCTTGCTTTATATTAGTTGAATAGTTCATGCCTTCGCCCAATATGGATAAACACTGATTGAAAGATACGAACTGTAAATTGTTATTCATCAAGCGTTGGATCAGGCATGAATTAATCAATTATTATCTACCCAACACAAAAACATCAACTTTATTGCTTCATATCTTGTTTAACATTCAGGAAAATCTGTAATACCCTCTTTTCGATTAGGTAAGTTTTAAAATTATACAAACGAGTAAACAAGTAAAATAGCACATATTCAGTTCAAATTGAATGAAATAAGTTTTGTTCAAGTATTTGTACCATTTCAGGAAAGCTGACGCCAGATTTGCTGTAATTTTACAGATTTTTGTTTTATGATATGGATAGTCACCTATATTCTCATTGACTCCGAACTGGAAATCATATTTTTTCCATTTACATTTTCCAATTTCCACAGACATATTCCAGAGTATATGCATGTAATGATTGTGCTGTATAAATAGACATATTACTATTATGCTGATATGTCTTTTCTAAAACACTTTTATTGAGTTAAACAGCAATATACAAATGTTCCTGATGTAGCATTTTGGGGTCTTCTTTTTTCGTCCAACATTCGATTTGGAGGCTTAAGATTTTGGTCTACTAGTGAGTCAGTATGATATCTCCAGTTAGCTTTCATCACCTCAAAATCTCCCTTTCCAAAAATGTCTTTCATTCCACCATGTTTGCCTTTAGAAGAGGAATGCACCATTATCATACTGGAATCTTGGAAGTGATGCATTGGCCCGATCGCCGTTAAAGCTGTACCTAAAGACGTTACTATGTGGTCTCGAAACAGCACCTGTATTCAAAGGCAACACGTGCTGTTCTGAAGAGGGAGAGAGTGTCGTGTGGCGTGGTGCTGCTGTGTTCAGTGATGTCGTGGTGGTCAATTGAGGTTTACGGCGAGGGTTACGCGGTAGAGGGGCGGTTGAGCAGCGGTCAGGAGGTGACGGTGACCGCGGTCGTCTCTCGGTCGTGTTGCTCATCTGCCTATCTGCAGCGTTCTTCATCTGTCTTTCAAGGGTTCCACTCCCTAAAACTCGATCAACATCGGGAAACGCTTCGTTTCTATGGTATGCACTTAGTCGTGATGGCGATGGCAGTGAGTTTTGAGGCCACCATGTGAGTGAAGCGCGTGAAAGAGCCAAGTCTTGTGTTTTCCCGCCAAAATATCCGCTAGCGCTTTTCGGCCATGTGCATACGACGCGCCGCGTCCCCGGTGAGTTTTGACGTCGATGTTCAGAAAATATTGCAAATAAATGGTATACTTGTAGTCCAAGAATGAAAACATTTTTTCCGGCAAAGAAGAAGGTGGCTTCATCAAATTCCTGAAAGCGGATCAAGAAGTAGACTCTCATAACGAGGAAGGGTCCATCCTGCATGAAGATGGCTACCACGATGTCTTTGATCTCCCAAGGGCACACGGAGAAAAAGCTGGAACTGTTTGTACCGTCCCAGCTGAGGTCTTCAGACGAGCCCCAGACCGAAGTACTGCAGGGTCCTAGTGTGTACTGTAGAAGACTCCAGGACCACATGACCATAACAGCCAGAAGTAAGACCCGGTCACATGTCAGGACTTCAACACGCATCCCCTCGGAGATGAACGCCAGGATGTCGGCAGCTGAAGCAACGTAGACCAGCATCATCAAGGTCAGATGTTCTCTCGAGACCTCTGAAGAACCGATCTTTGGAAGAAGGAACCGCTCTAGGACCAAGAGAAGCAGAAGAGATTGGTGGATGATGAGAAGCCATGATGATGTTGTCATTGAGAGGAGCGATGCTGCTTGGTCGTACTCGATCACCTGGATCAAGAAACAAAAAGAAAAGTAATTAATCATGGATTCAAATCTCTCGAGATCCTTTTCCATTCCATTTTCTTTCTTCATCTCCCGTTTTATCCTCTTTTTCTTATTTTCATTCTCTCCGCCTCCCCCTTTTTTTTCCTTCCCTCTCTCTCACTCTCTATCTCTCTCTATCTCTCTCTCACTATATATATCTCTCTCTCTCTTCCCCCTATCTCTCCCTCTTTTTATTTCCATTCCTGTCTTATTCCCCAATTCCATCTCCCTCTTTCTCTTTTCCTACAGTGAATATAGAATGATGTCAAAATATGAATCATTACTTGAACAATCTTGTACTTCAAGATTATTAGAAGCATCCTTGAATGACGATTACTCGTGATTGCAATTTGTCGTCGGTCAATTTTGTAATTATCCAAAATAACTTTGCGAATTTCTCGAATTAAATGCCATAAATAACCTCGATATAGAATCTCGTATATGCTTTCCATTTTTAAAGATAAATAATGGTCTTGAACCTTTAAGAATCACACAAGTAAAGAATCTGATCTAAATATACTTTTCTCTTCTTAAAAAAAAGAAAGCTGCATAAAAAACAACTGTTGCTCGTGAAGAATTTTCGCAGACTGATCCAGGGATAATGAGCCAGTGCCCCCCCCCCCCTCTTCATTTTCCACGATTAAACACTTTAAGAACACTATTAATGGTGTAGCCGTCAGCGCGGCGCCTCCCCTGATGGCAAATCCTGGATCCACCCCAATTATGTTGAAGGTTTGTAAAGTACTATTGCACCAAAATAACAACGAGAAATATGATTCTAGATACAAAAATATTCATAGCAAATGAATAAAGGTTTTGTACTGAAGGAACAGTATACATTGTATATGCTCCCCGAGCAAAATAGGCTTATATACTTCAAAATCCTTTTTTGAATACTCTTAGTTGAGGAAAAACAATAACGAGAAAAGCGTTGATAAAGAATAAGAAAACGGAGAAATTGCTAATATAATGATGGGGTTTATACTAGCAACCATCAGATGTGAATTAAAAAAAAAATGAACATTCAAAGACATGGCAATAACAAGAAAGGTAAACTGCACACAAAACGAGAGAATAGGAAAGACTGGAGAAAGAAAAAGACGAGTATACTTTGAAGAGAGAGATATCGTGTAGACAAACAGAAGGCTAGCTCTTCTCATCCCCATCTCCGGGGATCTCGGCTAATTCACTTTGACAAAGTCATGATTCAGATGACAATCAAATTAAACTAGACACACGGGAACAAAAGACGGAGATAATAAAGCTATCTTTCATTTATTGAGACATCATAAGTAGACCAATATCAATGATGAGCATCACAATGAGCATAAGGGACAAATGATTTTGGACAAGGTAAACAACTTCATTCATGCCTTCACAATCGGTTCATGAACACAAAATAAATAACTTCCCTATTCCTTGTTCGACGCCTGATATTTCTCTGCAGAATAATAGGGAAGGTAATTTCTAGTGTGTGTATCCAGCTAGTGTGAATGTTTGAATGAAGCTGTTTAATTTGTCCAAAATCCTGATCTAAAGAGAAACTTGTACCATTTTCCTTCTCGCTCCTCGTCTTTTACATGATTAGTCAGTTCCCGTATCGAGACGTCGTAGATTTAAGAATTTAGAGAGGGAAAATTGAATTATGGATTCTTTCCTCGGGATCCGAGGACTCAAAATGATAAATTCCTTGGGAATTTGAGCATCTGACCATCCGACTTAAAAATGATAGACAAATTCTTATAGAGCGCATCGTACATCTTTATTTGATCGTTTCGTGTTGCCACACTAGTTTAGCATGATGAACTGAGAACTTAGATTATTGTGATTGCGTGATTATAAAACTATTAAATATATGTTATTCATGGCAAATCACGTTTGTAGTATCGACAGCTCATGATCGTCGGGAAGAAACGTACACACATACCCTCCCATGATCCTGATGATACAAGTATTGCAACATAGCAAAATTACGTTCGTTTTCCATTGATTCACCTGTCGTATTTTTTTCTTATTCTTCCTTAAATGTAAAAAAAAAAATCACAAATAGCTATTATTGAAATCAAAGTGTCATACACGGTTTGTAAATTATGTAGGGTAAAACAATTCTTAACTGAGTTATGTCTTAGGTACCAAAGACCAAGGACGACAAGAATGTAGAAAATTGCAATGTCTCGACTGGCAGATTAGTCAACGGCTTCTCGCCAAATTGTTTTCCCTTTCTTTAAATTGAACATATGGTATTCCATGTTGAATACTTCTGCTAACAAAAAGTGTTAAAATATGTACCCCATATAATGTAAATAAAATAGACAACCTTAGTAGAAGACGTCACTCTCAGTTCCTTCAGGCCATGTGTTTTTATAATTTTATGGCACATCGTGTATTGGCCATTAGGTTTTGAGAATGAGCAATATAATTGCAAAAAGTTATCGTTCTTGAGTACAGAAACTAATACTGAGATAGTTTATAACATTTTCTTCTTATGGCCAGTGCATAAAATTGATTTATACGTGCGTCCTGAAGGAATTAAGAGTGGGACTATGTTGCAATATATATGGCATGAGAGTGTATGAATATGATAATAATAAACACATGGCCTATATACCATGCGTATTTTATTGGCAACACTTCATTATTACTTCATTCTTCTTTTAAGGAGGCTTTCACTTTCAACTATTGATAAGTGAGTTTGATCGTGTTGTAAACAGGGATCAATGAGTTAAGGGCCGCAAAATCATTTATTTTCCCTCGATTTATTCTATTTTTTATCTTGGATGGGGTTGATTGCGTTGCTATTCCATCCAGTCTTTTATGCATTTTCTGTTTGTTGCTTATGTCCTGAGTGAGAACAGAGGTCCCTGGATTGAGCATGTTGAGAGAAGCCTTGTCGGATATTATTAGTGGTCAGGACGATATTGTGAAATGGATAAATAAACACTGTGGTTTCGCAGGCGGCAGGGACTAAACAGCGGGTTAACATGTGGATATCTTTTCAAATATTCCAGGACTGCGTTTCTTATTAGCGAGTATGAATATTGCAATTTCCAATCCTGCTTATTAGGGCGAGTGTGAAATTGCTATACTAATGTCGTCTTGGGTTTAAATAACTTTTACAGTAAGCTTCATCTCGTGTGTCAGTTATCCATCGCATTTTTTTTTTTTTTTTGCATTCCGACATTTACGGTATAGAGTTAATACTGAATGAGTTAATCTTCTAAATGATTTACCCTCAAATTATGTATATCGTGTTGAAATTTCAACACTCCGAGAGTTTCTATGGACCATAACTTTGCACTCGACTATCTTTAGGGACCTAAAGCAAAAACAAACAGACTGTGAACCGACATTAACCTCTTCCCTAATATCAAACAATTAAACATTCAGAACAAAATTCTAAAAGTCAAAAAGTCTAAAAGTGTTATCGATAAGAATCATTCTAACACAGTTCGCCTGTTCGTCCCTAATCTAACAGTCGCCATTCGAACTCTGAACCCATGCGAATCATCTTTACGTCATTTATGTCTACAAACATTTCTCTTTTCATTTTAATTTATTAAATTTCCATGTCATCGCAGCCAATCGGAAGTGAAGGAGCAGAGACATTTCACGCCAGATACAAGTTCACTACTGATGTCTCGTAGATGGTGAAGTGAAGAACATCATTCTAAGACGGATCTGAAACAAGGTTTGAACAGCAGTTGTGACCTATATTGGTTGGCTTGAAAATTACAAGTTTCCTTGGTAGATGTATGGTGTGATAAGGATTTCCTATTCCTAGTTCTATGTGCATGTCTTTGTAGAGCTTTAAGAAAGGTAGATGAAACAAAACTTGAAATTGAGAAAATGTGTTAATCTAATTTTAATGACCTATTAAGACACTCAAGCACCACAGGGTGTTGCTATTGTACCAGCAGCTGCACCCCTAAGGGTTCAAATATGCACCTTAATATCCTAGTGGGAACAGTCAAACATTTTGAATTTGTATTATTATCATCACTTTCATTACAAACAACCACACGGAAATGACGCGACTCTACTTGTAACGCGATTATTCTGAGAAAAAAAAACACACAAATTGACGTGTCAAAATTACGCTGAAATAAAAGAAATGATTATTCAATATTTTGTACATTTTTTCCATTAAGATCTTTGGAATTTTAGGTAACATACTGGTACCGATTTGGTTATGATTCTGGCTCGTAAATTCGCAGCGTACGACTTTCTTCTGTATGGTCATTAATGAAGATGATGCTAGTAGCCCTGATGGATCACTATCATCAACAGAGGAAAATACAGTCCATTAAGCCGCCCCTACCCAGAGAAGCTCCTTGGTCAATTAAGAACGAGCTATCTGTATCCTTCACCGACACCCCGGGCTTAATCGGTCAAGGGGAGAGAGGCTCCAAACTCATCAGAACTTGATCCTCGATAACAAGATCTAATGACCTTATTATGTTTACACATTATCAATTAATACAATTAATCTCATTAAGTCATACTTAAGTTGTTTTTATGTCTTCTGCTGAGTTAATCGTTAAAAGTATCAGATTGCATATATATGTATATGGTTGATTAATTGATAAGTTATGATAAACATTTCATTAAGAAGGGAGACTTGAAATTCGGATGCCAATTAATTAAAACAAAATATGGCAAAACAATATGCGATATGATTGACGATAAGAAGTATTGAAACTAAAAACTATCATCGCTGTGTATAACGTTATTGTCTTTCAGAAGTGGACAAAGGAATTAATATCGTTATCATTCATTCATCTTAAAAGTACTAGGTGTCATGACATATCAATTAACCATGATGTTTTTGGTCAGAAAGAAAAAGAAAATAAGGTGCAATTTGTCTTGCTCCTTTTTTTTCATTATCATGTGGACCAATTGATACAATAAGGCAAACCAACACGCGGTAGAATAGGTGTGAACTGTGATGTTTTGGTTCATTTTCAGCTGTAAATAATACGAATATATTGCGCTTTTCTCACATTCATGAGCTAAAATCGATGATTTATCTTAAATAAAAATATCTGTTGAAATGTGTAAATGAATTGCATTTTGATAAGAAGTAGTCAGATTGACCATTGGATCAGATGCATGCATGCAACACACTTTCCTGCCATAGATGACCGCTAAGAGAATAGACGTGAAGCATCTTTTATAGTCTGTCCACCCTAAGTTATCGAGTTAAAGTGAATAATTAATACAAGCAACGTTTTCGTCAAAACGCATTTATAAACCCACTATGGCAACGGCGCAAATATCTTTTTTCTTTTCTGGTAGGATAAAAACATGGTAACATTAAAACTGTGTATTTTCCCACATTATTTTGTTATTTCATTTTAATGAGTCACCATCTTCATAAGATAAAACTTGATTCCATCTAGCATGTCAACACAATCGAGGACTAAAGATATTTTGTTTGGCCATTGTCTTCTTCCGCTTGTAAGTCCTCAATCTGCCCTATAACAGCTCCCACGCCCATAAAGTCTGCAAGGTATGCTGCCCTTTATCCCGCTTGATATTAGATTGTCCAGTAGAATAAAAAAAAAAGATATTGATCGTTTTACTTCAAGAGATAGGATTGTTAGAACAGGTAAAATGTAAAATGGAGGTGATTGTGGACGGTAATCAAATTGTAGTTTGCGGGACAAACGTTCCTAAGCCATGGATGAAAGTACGAATTGTTAATTGTATCGGATTCGTCATCCTCTTTAGACAGCATTGCGTCAGATTGAATGTCATATTGATATATGTCTACATTAACAAAAGGAGGCCTTGTGCTTCACAAGAAGCATATTTCCAACAAGAATAAGCAATTCCCAAAATATTTGGCGGTTGGTATACGTAAGGATGAGAAAGAAGGCGGAAGAAAGAGAGATACAAACATATATAGTTTCAGACATTATTATAAGGGGAGGGGTATATGATGTAAGAGGGTGCGAAACCAACTCACGATTAGGTGCCAGTCCACGGAAATTAAAAAAACGCGTTTTATATTTTAGAAGCAACACCAGAGGACATCACTTGACCGATTGCAATCAGCATTTTTATGTCAAAATCATTCCTAAAATACACTGACCAAATACTGTAAAAATGTTTAAATACCATGGTAACAACCAAACAATGAATAGACCTGAAACAAACAAACTCACACTCATGGTATTTTGCAAACGACATTGGCGCCAAGAAGGAAAGAGTAGAAAGGTGTTGCAGGAACTACATCCGATTGCATTCCCACCGTGCCAGGGAATGAATCACATATTATTTAATGAATAAATGGGTCAACAACGGACAGCGTACCTATGAATGACAAGCCAACAGTTTTGAAAAATACCCCGTTAGAGCAGCAATACAGAGGAAAGACGGTTAGTTTACGCTACATTCAATGTCAGTCAATCGTCTGCCCTCCGTATTTCTGCGTGCATACAACATCCACTAAACACGTCATCAAAGCTGTGCAGGCTTGGCTCTAAATGGCATACCGAATTGTGCGATTGTTTGTCTCAATGATTCCGGAAAAGATACTTTTAAATTGCAATGTATATTTGTCATCATCATATTAATTCAGGACACGTCATAGAAATGTAATTATTATGTGTCTCTCTGTTTCTATTATGACCAGCAGCTCAATATGAAATTATTACTGTTATTATTATTTGATTTATGCACAGCATATATTGAATTGTACTACGCTACCCATGCGCATAATTTGAAGGAGATACTATTTGCCTATAACGCTAAATTGATTTGTCCCTTCCGCTCGCCGCGACGTACGCACATGTTGCCCTGCAAATTTCTGTATACATTGAATATTATACTGTAGACCAACTTGTGTTACCTCCCAATATGGCCGTACATGGGAGTCCGATTTCAACGAATCTATTCTTCTCATTTTATTGACCAATGGACTAAATAAGGGGAAATTACATCAGAGTCAATATGTATTTTTTTGTAGATTATGAACTAGAGTTTCGAATAGTTCAGTAGGTGGGGCAGATCAATGAAAATAGAGTATGATGTCTGTGTCAGGATTACATTGCTTTTTCGTGGAAAAGCATTCTGTATAGATTCATGAATCACAATTCAAACAATATGTCTTCGAAATGTGTCTTACTTTAGGCTTAAAACATTCCGTTCTTGTTTCCTCGAACTTTAAACATCTTAATAGAAGCAGATTTAAGAATGACTTTTTCGATTGTGATCTTCCATCGTGTTCCGACAAAATTAATCGGTACCATCATGATTGAAACAGACAAAGTAAGTTTAAATAATTCACAACTGTCAAACTTAATGAGAACCATTCGAGATGTCTTTCATTAAACCTGTCTCACGCCATGAGTGTCAATTTTCACCGGGACACAAGAAGCTTGCTCGCCGGACCTGCTGGGTCGGGAAATGCTGCATTTCCGATCAGATGAAGCATGAAGCTTCGGCAAAGACCATGAAATCAACAACAACATGTTGGAGACGTCGGTGCCATGGACTTTCGTCAACGCCCACAACCTTTCTTTCTTCTCAGCAGCATTATACCTCTCACCAGACCCAAGGCGTTATCTTTACAGGGATACTCGTATATAGACTATGTCTCACTGTACACCCTCTAACTTTAATGTATTAGTTTCCAAAAACGAATATACATGGTACCTCAAATAACCTGCATGTTTGACGCATGCATTCCTAGGTAATAAGTCTATAATGATGAAATAGCGAGCAGAATTGGGATAAGATAGTGTGTTTCATTATCTTTTGGCCTCACATGGCGTGAGTCCACATTGTTAATCGAACCCACCGTCAACTCTACACGCTAGCCAATTGGTCAAAATATAATGTACTTTTCTTTAATACCAAAATCGATTCATAAATCCGTGAAAAAAGGTTTTCAAATCAGACCTCTAGCTCACTCAAATGAGCTTCATATTCCCGACACACATGAAACGGGTTCGCCTGACCTTCCCGGCCTGGAAATGATGCATTTCCGATCGGATGTGGCATGAATCGAGCTTGACATCAACATGAAACATGTTTCAGACGACATCAACATCAACAACTTTCACCAACGCCCTCTAAATCTCTTCCTCCTTCTCACCATAGATGTTGATAGCTAAGAACAGTGACAGACTCGGAACAGGACGGATGCCTAAAATTGAAAATTGGCGCGCAGGTGTGCTATGTACATGTAGCACGTTTGAACATCGCCACTCGAGGAATCCCCCGAGATGAATTGTAAAATTGGCGGGAAACAGGTCAAGCTAGTTATAACAAATCAAAAGGTGAAAGGAAATGAGTCTTTAAATGATTTCTCTGGTTAATGGTAACCAATGAGAACAATGTTTCTCCCAGCGGGACGTTTCATTTCTCTTGATCCGTTAAAATAAGGACATCGATGTCTGGGTTCCAAT
>BQKZ01010510.1:0-14619 GCA_036244855.1 Temnopleurus reevesii | reverse complement strand
CTTGGGAACAGATCCGCCCAGGGAGTTGTACATTTTACTCCCTGATCCGCCCCTGATTGGTGTGTGTGTGTGTGTCATGTTTGTCTATATATAGGGGGTATTTTCTTCCAGCTATACTCGCAATCAATAATGGAAATTGAAATTACCCTTACAGATGGAATATGAAATGAGAAGAAATTGAGCCTGCTATGGAACTTCAAATGCTTTTACCTGGAGGCGCAGATGTATTTTATCTTTAGATGCTTTATTTCGATTTTTTTTTCTTTTTTTATATTTCTAGAAATCGAAGAAATAGAAATCATTAGAAAGATCATAAAGTCCATGAATAATTCAGTTGACATCATGATAAATTTGAAAAATAGTTTATCTGCGAAATACGAACTTTGGTAAATCAGCGAAATAATCTTAGATACGATCCCCAAACTTAAAACACATTGGACTTAAATTACTATGCAGGTCCTTGGTCCTTAATTAGAAAAAAAAACCAACATGATTGGCACATATGATTGGCATGAATTTTGTCCTTTTTTTCACAAATAGCTTTCCATAACAAAAACCTGATGCAAGAACGTGTCAACAGCATATATCCCATTGACTTTGTGTGTTAGATCCAATTTGGCATACTGAAGGGATTCCCCGAGTATTCTTGTATTAATATTTAACTGTTTGTAAACATTATTCTGGTAAGAATCAAGAATCCTAGCTTTTAATCATATGAATACATTAGTTGTATTTTGTTTGTAGTTTGGTCAATGTATGACCATTTAATTTTCTATTGACAGTGCACTCAGCGCGCACCCGCCCCGGTCTTCCTGCCGATCGCCTCGGCGCTAATGCACTTAGGTATCCAGCCGGCGCGTGGGCCGGGCGGCGTATTCTGGTATATCACTCCGTGAAATCCTGGTGCCTTTCAGAAGTTCATGCCTTTTTTTAAATACTTGTTCAATGATTGACTGTGAGTGGGTGATCCCGGCCCAGGCATTATACAACTTATGATGAGTGCAATAAAGAATAGTGAATATTGAAATAATGATCTCAAACTGCCTTTTGTGATTTTTTTTTTAGATCAATCATCAAATCAAGATACTGTCAGTGGAAAAACTGTGCTGTCTTTATTCACCACTGTTTATTTTGTATCGCTGACTGAATTTGAAATGTGTATGGATAGAATTTGTGTGCAAATATGAGAGTGGTTACAACAGTGTCACTGATAATGATGAGATGAAATGAAATAAAGAGATGAGACAAAACCAGGACAGTCTCTGAGTAATTTGATAGCTCTGGATGTTCAATAAATCTAAATAATTTTAAGTCCATAGTAGTTTACTTACATATGATCTCCTTTGTCTTAAATTTTGCATTCTATACATTTTTGTTTGTGAGAGTAAATGAATGAAGAAAGAAAATAGAATATAAGGAGCTGCACGGTAAAAAATTTGCCACAACTTCTGTATGTGCTGTCACATTTCGTACATCATATGAATTTCTACAAAATGGATGAAATATTACAAATCTGACATCACCATCGTGAAGAGGGTTGTTTATTTGCCTAAACTGGAAATTTTCTTAGCAAAAGGACCAAAAACAATGAAAATATTGCCAAAAGATCGGCAGATTTGCTTGCATTTGCAGAGAAACACGGGTCTTGCGACACTGATCTGAATCCTTCCAATTTTCTAACAGAAATCATCAAATTTGTAAGTTAGCAGTCATACCATTTGATTCCTTGATATTTTGTGGTCAAACTACTGTAAATTAAGCATCTTAGATGGAAGCAATTTTGCGGTATATCTTGTGCAAAACGGGGTCTACGAATTAATATAACACAGTGTGTTGACAATTTCCGCCATTTTCCAGCGTGGAGCGATGCGATCGTTTTGTCAATCAAATTTTTATATCGTGATAACTCCGTGATTATTTTGTGAATTAATCTTATTTTTAGAAATATTTGAAGCTTAAAATATCTAGTTTCATTTTGTGCCAAGATTTTAGAAAATAATTTTGTATTTTAAGACATATATTTTGCTAAATACCACGATGAAAAAATGCTCTAGAAAAACTATAGGAATTAATGTGACCCCATCATACTACTCATGCCCTTCTTTGAATATATTTTCAATGATCTTGATTCATTTTACATGTATATATAATACTTGATTAAATTCATTTATTTCCTCATACAGTTCAATGTCTGCGGAGACAGGAGCAGTGGAAGCCAAGATGGAGGGTCTAAAGGTCGATGAGGCAACAAAGCCAGCCTCCGAGCAGGACCCCGTCAAAGAAGATGGTGATGAGGAAGATGTAGTTGACCCGTGGACTGTTGTTACGACGTCCAGTAAAGGAATCGACTATGACAAACTTATTAGTGAGTGACAATTTTTGTTTTTAAAATTTTTCATATTCAGTCCTCTAAATTTAATAAGCCCCAGTCAAATAGAGGCCCGGAAGCAACGCGATTCAACTCGACTCTTTTTAACTTCACTGTAAACTGCCTCTGAACAAAGAGTAGTGTCGAATCATGTTGCTTCCGTGCTCCTGTGTGACCGGGGCATTAGATTTGATCAATTTTTTTTGGAAAAGGTCTCAATTACATTTATATAAAAAACATGTACTTTTATTGTGTATTTTTCCTGTTATAATCAACAGCTTTATATGGCAGCAAACATTTGTAATATTGATTTCTATTCTTGAACGCATGAAAATACAAAGACAGGAACAAATTTTTTGAATGCAAATGGTGTATCTAATGAAGTAGCCATGTTATACATGTAGCTGCTGAGCAGCAATAACAATACATGAGTGCTTCTAAACACTTGTAAAGGGATAGATATAAATGATATGTATTACTACCATTATGCTAATGTTTATTCACAGAGAGGTTTGGAAGTACAAAGATTGATGATGCACTAATGGAGAGGTTTGAGAAGATCACAGGTCACAAACCACATCATTTCCTCAGAAGAGGCATCTTCTTCTCTCAGAGGTATGACAGTAAGATGATCAAAGATTCTCTTTTGCCAATTCTAAAGAGGAAATGGCTTGAACTTTGGGGCTAGTTGAATAAATTGGTCCAAGATATCTTCTTGCTAAGTTGTGCTAGTTTCTTTTGATCATTTCAAATGTACTGACTTTATACAAATGGATGAAATTACTTATTCTCAGAGTGTACATGAGATGACTTATGAAGTAGGGTTAATGACACTGCAGATTTTTGGTGAAAATGATATCTTCTCTTAGTCATTTGTATCTTTTATTAGCTTTTTGAATATTGACGTTACCAAATGCATTCTAAAAAAAATAATGCTGAAGTTTGGAAGCATTTAGATAATATAATTCAACTGAAAGTGAACATATTTTATTGTATAATGTAATATCAATATAACATTCTTTTCTACTTTCATTGTACAGAGATGTTCATCAGATTTTGACGCGCTATGAAGCAAAGAAGCCCTTCTTTCTGTACACTGGACGAGGACCGTCTTCAACCTCTATGCATGTCGGCCATCTTATTCCCTTCATCTTCACCAAGTGAGTTCATGCAAATAGCTGTTGTTTATTTATGTATAGATTTATTTATTAATATATAACACAAACAACTGATTACAGCAAGTGCTGAGAAGATCATGACAATATACATTTAAGAACGAAATGAGATTAGAGATAAGGAGTGAGAAAGAAGAGGTTTTAACTGTACATGAGACGCAAATTGTATGCATGTCAGCCATCTTATTCCCTTCATCTTCACTAAGTAAGTTCATTTAGAAATTTTGCTTATTTATGTACAGATTTATTTTGTTATATACATGTAACACATAAAAGCAATGAGCAGTAAATGCTGAGAAGATCATGAAAATGTCCATATAAAACAATGAGATGAGAGATGAGTAGTGAGAAAGAAAATTCTTGAACTATACATGAGAAACATCTTCTATGCTTGTCAATCATTTTATTCCCTTCATCATCACCAAGTGAGTTCATGCAGAAATGTTGTTGTTTATTTATGTATAGATTTATTTATTAATATATAACACAAACAAATGATTACAGCAAGTGCTGAGAAGATCATGACAATATACATTTAAAAACGAAATGAGATTAGAGATAAGGAGTGAGAAAGAAGAGGTTTTAACTGTACATGAGACACAATTTGTATGCATGTCAGCCATCTTATTCCCTTTATCTTCACTAAGTGATTTCATGCAGAAATTTTGCTTATTTATGTATAGATTTATTTTGTTATATACATGTAACACATAAAACCAATGAGCAGTAAATGCTGAGAAGACCATGGCAATGGACATTTAAAAACAAAATGAGATGAGAGATGAGGAGTGAGAAAGAAGAGGTTTGAATCATACATGAGAAACAACCTCTACGCTTGTCAATCATTTTATTCCCTTCATCTTCACCAAGTGAGTTCATGCAGAAATTTTGCTTAAAGATTTATTTTGTTATATACATGTAACACATAAAACCAATGAGCAGTAAATGCTGAGAAGATCATGAAAATGTCCATATAAAAACAAAATGAGATGAGAGATGAGTAGTGAGAAAGAAAATGCTTGAACCATTCATGAGAAACAGCTTCTATGCTAGTCAATCATTTTATTCCCTCCATCATCACCAAGTGAGTTCATGCAGAAATGTTATAATCTATTTTGTTTAAAGTTTGAACTGTAAACAAAGCTCAAACGCATTGCACAACAATTTCACAGAATACACTGAAATTGCATCACGATGGTGAAAAGTCAAATTGATCCATGATTGGTATTTACCTGTGACAGACTTGGGGTTGAGAGTCAGTGAAGATTATCATTGATGATCTGATATTTGTTGCTCTAAATTAATGCAGCAGCAATTGATAGACATTGCTGATTTGTAGATGTCATCAAAAATAAATTAATGTTTTGTTCTTTGTGAGGAATATTGTGCAAATTTTCATCCTAATATTTCATTGAGAGACAAGCATTAATGTTATGTTTTTGTGTAATTTTATGTATTTTTTAAAGAGATGTGAAATAAATGGAATTGAATTGAATTGAAAAAGCATTTTGTTTACAAAAAAAGTGCATCTCAACGTTATTGTTACTATTATTTAATCAGCCATAAAAAATGTATAAGATAAGAAATACAAATGTATCATAGTAGATCATTACATGTATAAATGTAAAAAGAAAAAGTAGAAAATAGAGGATAAAGCATAAAGTGGTTGATAGCCATCCATGGGTCAGGGTTTGCTAAAGCTGTTGCTGTTTCCTTAGGCATGCAAACCCTTATGGATGGGCATTGACAGTTCTGTTCTTCCAATTGCTATGAATCTTTTTCTACAAAAAAATATTGTCTTTGACGTCCCTCTGGTCATCCAGCTGATCGATGATGAGAAATTCCTTCTTATTTTATAGTCATCTTTACACGATTGCAGGTGGCTTCATGTTATGTTTTACATTCATCGAATCATTCAGCTGGCCAACGATTTTTTTTTTTTTTTTTTGAGATCGCTTGTTAATGAAACATCCTTTCCCATGCCAAAGCAGGCAGGTCCAGTTTGTATTAGATATCTTTCTGGTCATTAAACTGACCATCCTATGAAACTCCTATAAAATCTTCCTCCCACAAACGCAGATGGCTTCAGGATGTCTTTGACGTCCCTCTGGTCATTCAGTTGACTGATGACGAGAAGTTTCTTTGGAAGGATCTCAAGGCTGAGGAGGCCTTGAAGCTCTCTTATGAGAATGCCAAGGACATCATCTCCTGTGGGTTCGATGTCAACAAGACTTTCATCTTCTCAGACATGGATTATATAGGGTGAGTGTGACTCGCCCTTTTAAACATGCCAAAAATAGATCATTTTTGCAATGTAGTCTGATTTCATTCACATGTCTTTTTGTCAGTGTTTAAGAAGAAAATTAATCTTATAGCATTACACACAGTGTTAGTTGCTAGCTTGGGCAAGCTTCAATATTTGTTTGATCTTACAACACTTTTGTTTGCAATTCACATTCTGACTTTTGAAGTAACTTTATTTGTGAACAATTCAAGCAAGAATAAATTTGACCCCACAATAAAACTATTTTCTTCAGGAAGAAGTAGATTATTAGTTCGATACGTAGTCTAATTTCCACCTGATGATTCCCCCCTTACAACTTGCATAGTGACCCACTCCCCTTCCGAACAATCACTTATTTCAACATTATATGCAGGTTTGGAAAATATGACTTCTATTAGATTTGGGACTCCAATTTTTGCAAGAGCATTGAGATGACAAATATAGATCTATATGATATAATTGTATTGCCTCTAATCTACAGTTTTATCATTATTATTATTATTATTATTTTTTTATTTTTTTAATTTTTTTTTTACTGATTATAGTTTTAATAAAACTTGAAAAGATTAGTCACAACAATGATTATAATGATTAAGAAAAGGAAATCCGGAGGTGTTGCATCTTCCTTCATAAATGAATCTGAAATTATTTCTTATGTGTTTTTTGTCTGACAGTTCCTGTCCAGAATTCTACCGAAATATGTTGAAGGTACAGAAGTGTGTCACATACAACCAAGTGAAGGGTATCTTCGGCTTTGGAGATAGTGATTGTATAGGTAAGGATCAATGAAAGATAATTGAATTCTTCTTCCTATTTCTTTCTTCTTCTCCTTCTCCCCCTCTTTGTTTTCTTTTTGCTCCATCTTTATAATCAATATATATCACCATCATTGTCTTTTGGCATCTTTGACTTTTGAGACAATGGTTGTCTTCTTCTTTATCCTCCTCCTCCTCCTCCTCCTCCTCCTCATTATCATCATTATTATCATAATCATCATCATCATCATCATCATCATCATCATCTTCATCCTCATCATCTTCATCATCCTCATCATCCTCATCATTTTCCATTTCATTGTTATCTTCTTCATCATCATCATCATCATCATCATCTTCATCATCATCTCCTTCTCATGCTCCTACATCTTCTTCATTCTCTTTCCATCATCACCTTCATCATCACCTTTACCATCATCATTGTTTTTTGGTTTTTTTAATTCCTCTCCATCTTCTTCTTTTTCATATTTTTCTTCTCCATTTCCTCCACTTCTTTATTTTCTTAGTCTTCTTGTTCTCATTTGTAATTGTTGTTGTTCTTTGTCTTTCTTTTATATATGACATTATTATATTTGATCTACTTTTGTGTATCATTAAAATCCTTTTATATTCTTGTGTGCTGTAGGTAAAATCAGCTTCCCAGCAATCCAGGCATCTCCGTCATTTAGTAATTCATTCCCAGCCATATTTGGAAGCAAGAAGGATATACCCTGCCTTATACCATGTGCAATAGACCAGGTAGGTTTCAGTTAATAGATATACTTTAAATTTAGAAATTCTTATGACTCCTGCATCCAAAAGATTGTGAAAAGCTATTTTTGCATAGATGATTTTGTTTTGATGCAAATTTCTTTCCAAGCAACATATATAGTACAGATTGTCATGGACATTTGCATTAAAATATTAACTTTTACCACAAGGATTGTACTTTTGCAAATGTTAGATGACAAAATTTGTTGTTTTTCATTAGAATTTGAGAAAGAACTAGAGGAAGAAAATGAAATAAGGAAATATGGGGGAAAGATAGATTTATTAATTCAAACAAATTTAAAATGAATGATGGTCAGGTGTAAGTAAAATTGGGTCATCCTTGTTGGCATGGACAGAAGACAACAGAGGTGAATTGTTATCTTCATCATCATAATCAGAGGAGAATTTTACAGAGAGAGTTTGGGACATTGGTAATCTATACTACTTAATTTGTTGAAGCAGTATACAAATTCTAATTGGGAAAATAATTTACTGTCAACATGTTACCCTTGTTATGCCCATTCCGTCATCATTTACGAAATATGACTCTTGTTCCAAAATATTGGCACGAGACCATGTAAGAATGTAAGAATAGTTGGTTTGGATTTTTTCAATTTTATTCCATTTACAGGATCCATATTTTAGAATGACAAGAGATGTAGCACCCCGCCTTGGTTATCCCAAACCCGCTCTTATCCATTCTACGTTCTTCCCAGCTCTACAAGGAGCTCAGACGAAGATGAGCGCCAGCGATCCAAACTCTTCTATCTTCCTCACAGACACACCTAAACAGATCAAAACAAAGGTAGGAATATGATTAGAGTTAAGATACTTCATTTGTTCGAGTTAGTTTGAGAGCACCAATGAAATATTTAAAAACAAAATAGACATATAACCCCATGTGGGTTATCCCAAACCTGCTTTCACTCAGACAAAGATGAGCGCCAGTGATCGTAATCCATCTATTTTCCTCACGTACACCCCTAAACAGATCAAAACAAAGGTAGGAACGTCATTAGAGTTGGCATACGTCATTTGTTCTAGTTAGTTTGAAAGCACCAATGAAATATTTGTTGGTCACAAGAGATTCAGCATTCTGTGTTGGTTATCCCACGCCTGCTCTCATTCACCCTACATTCTCCCATGCTGCTAGGAGCTCAGAAGAAGATGAGGGCTAGCGATCCAAACTCATCTATCTTCCTCACAGACACGCCTAAACAGATCAAAACAAAGGTAGGAATATGATAAGAGTTAGGATATGTCATTCCTTCTCGTTAGTTTGAGAGTACCAATGAAATATTTCAGGATGAAGAGAAACGTAGCATCCCATCTAGGATATCAGAAACCTGGTTCAATTCATTCTACGTTCTTCCCAGCTCTTCAAGGAGCGCAGACGAAAATGAGCGCCAGTGATCCAAACTCATCTATCTTCCTTACAGATACGCCTAAACAGATAAAAACAAAGGTAGGAACATGATTAGAGATAGGATACCTCATTCATTCTACTTAGTTTGATAACACCATGATGAAGAAAGATGCATCACCCTCTCTGCGTTATCCCAAACCTTTTCAAACAAGCTCAGAGGAAGATGAGCGCAAGTGATCCAAACTCATCTATCTTTCTTACAGACACACCTAAACAGATCAAAACAAAGGAAGGAATGTGAATAGAGGATACTTCATTCCTTTTAGGTAGCTTGAGAGTATATCACTCAGTATAGTTAGTTTGGGAGCATTAATTAAGTATGTTAGGATGATAAGAAACATAACATTCCTTGTGCAGGTTAACATTAACACCTTTGACAGTTTGGTATCAGTGAAGAAACTCTGTACAATAATTAAATTGCTTAGCCTTTTGCTCTGTACATGCATTTAAGGGTTTAGGTCTCCCCAAGACAGACCTTGTTAAGATGTTGGGAAAGGACACTGAAACAGTCAATGTGTCTGAACTGGGCACACTGATGAATGAGAGGTTGTAGCCCATGTTGGGGATTCCATGTTGAAAAATTTCCTGTACGACATGAAAAAAGTCATTCAATTTCGATCCCGATTTGAGAAATCTGATTTAAGATCTGCAATATATCCATATAACACAGTGGGGTAAGTCAATAGAATATTCAAGTTATCAGGAGCAATGGATTATCTTTAATTGAAATAGATGAAAAAATTGAATATGTCATAAGGGATACCAAAGAATGCACTACTTCAGAGGAAAATCATTTCATAATTCTGTGAGAAACAATGTTTCCCAAATCAATAGACATATAAATTCAAGATCAGAAGATTATTATGTAAAAACTTTATCTCGTTTTTAGTTGGTCATTATAACTTGAAATATTATTTAAACTTCGGGAAATTTCACAACATGGAAACATCCATGTGAGGTCTTGTTTAAGAATGTCCTGAGTGAATGGGTGAATGAATTTTAATCTGTTTATTATGATTACTCTGTCATTTAAAATGTTTGCATATTTATATATTCTTCTTTCCAGATTAACAAATATGCTTTCTCCGGTGGTGGAGCCACAGTCGAGGAGCACAGAGAAAAAGGAGGTAACTGTGAAGTGGACATCGCCTACCAGTATCTCAGCTTCTTCTTGGAGGATGATGAGAGGTTAGCGGAGATTAGAGAGGTAAGAAACAAATTATATTGTTTTTGAGGGGTTCCTTGCCTACATGTTTTTAACTTTTTAAGCAATCCCATCATACCATTGTAATTGTTTTGTTTTTTAACTTCGTGATTTTGTATCTCTATTTTGCCAAATAAATGGGATTGAATTGAATTGAATTGAATGATATTCATTCACATCTGCCAACCTAAATTTATCTAATTATAGTTGAAAAGAGAATATTAAATCTGTTAAAGTCAAATATTATGAGGAATACCAGGACAACAAAATAAGCAAGTACCACAGCCATTTTTTTCGTTAATTAATGCTGTGAATTATTACATGTGTATTTGATTGTTATTGTGTATATGCATAACAACAAGGATATGTTATGAGATGGATGCAATGCATTGTGGTATAGTTTGGTGTGGACGAAAACAAGTATGTGATTTAATAGTGTGGATAGAGTGATAAGAATATATATGTTTACACATTTTGAAAAATCATCATACACAAGTTAATGGTCATTATAATGAGTGAAAATTCTAGCAAATATTTCAGCTAAAAGAATACACAGTTGTAAACTGTTTATCAAGGGACTCATGAAACAGAATGTTTTAAAATCTGCTCAATTATACAAGAGATTCATACAAAGCTTTTACCTGATGAGGGCAGTATAGCACTTTTCTAGTAGAATTTGTTTTCATGACCAGGTCATTCTAGTTCATTTCTGTCTGATGTCAACATTGCCATTGCAAACTAAGTCCAGTTGAGGACTCTGTGGTCTAATAGCACCTGCTTCTGAAAATATGTTTGCTCTGAACACACAGGGACTACAACACTCAACCACAGATTATTTCATACCCTCTGATCATGTGTATGTCTGATCAGAGGGGTAAAAGTTGATCAGTGGTTGTTTGTTCATAACAAGAATATGAGCAGAGGCAGGGGCCATTGTTTGTATGTTTGTTTCATTTCCGTCATAAAAAATAATACAACAAATACAAAAAATAGGAAATATACATGACATACAGAATAAATAAGATTATATGCATACATCATAAGAAAATTACAAAATTTACTCGATTAGAAAGCATGGCAAGCAGCAAAATTTATGATATATTATAAAAGAAATAAAAGAAGAGAGCTGAGAGAGACGGCTGGACAGCCCAATATCAGCTGCACTGCAAATAAGTGAAGCTGGTCTTCCTTGGGGACCAGAAACAGAAAATGAGAGAGAGAAAGATGAAATAAAAGTAAAAGAGTCCTCAGCTGGACCATTGCAAACTCTGAACTTTATGATGTGTGAACATTCTTATTGTACCTATTTAAGTAAGAATCACTGTCTATGATACTGGCTATTGTCTTTGGTCATATGCCTAAATAAGTTGGTTTAGAAAAACAACCTTAGGTATCTCATGATTTAACCACAAGTCTGACATCGTTCCTGTCATAAATCTATTGTTTAAACCAATGAACTTACTTCTGACTTTGTAAAGTTTGAAAATCAAACTGAAAACTGTGCAAACTCTTTGACAGTTTGCTTTGGATATTGTGTCATAATTGTTATCTTGGGTATTATTCAGTTAACGGTACGTTTTGTAATGCTTGTGGAAATTTTGTAATATATCATGTGTTATTGTAACTCCTGAACAATAGTTTGAAGGGTACAATGAATTTTGTATTGTTCTACCGATCACTTTCAAATTTGGTATGGAGGTGTATTATCCAAAGATAACAGAGCCTATTGATTTTGATGTGGGTCACTGTTGCTATCGTGATCATAAAATAACTTAAGAAATAGAGAAGATTTTCTTATGAGTGCTCTATAGGCCAAAGTTTTTGTCTGATCATTTTTCAAATTGTTATCAATTTTGTCCAAACTAGTATAGACCAATTCGGTTTAGGTGTTGATTTTGATGGGGACTTCAGCTATGCTTGTCTATAGACTATCTCCACACTGACATAGCAACACGCCTGGCTCAGAACTCAACCTATTGAATAGGTTGCCCATTCGTACAGTGCTGAGAAGTCAAATTCGTGTTTAGTTATAGGGTAAAAAAAAAGTCAAATAGCTCTCTCATTTTCTTATCTGCTTTGGTTTGTTTCAAAACTTCAAGATACAGATAATCTAAAATACCACATGCATGTTGATGATGCTCAAGACTGTGATGATAGGTCATTTATGGATCAAGATTTGAATTAGCTCTTATTTCTTTATTTCTGCATCAACTGTGTCCAAACTTTGTTGTTTGCTGCTAGAGCATCTGTATTCAATCGTTTCTGCAAAAGCTCTTTTGTGATCATGGATGATTGGAACCATATGCTTGGCTGCATGACCCCTCGAGCACATGATTTTATGCACAATTGAATGAAGATTTTCCCACTGTGTGTTTTTGAGTAGGCTTCAACCATGACACAATCAAACTTTTAAGGTTCATTTTTATGATACATGTATCCATTTCACGTAGAAGAGTACATACTTCTTCTAAGATACGAAAACTATGATTAAAATAAGATAACAAAATAATAAAGATATTATCATTATCATGCATCTCTGTCTAATTTTGAATCAAGCAAAATTTAGGGAAATGAAATTAATTATCTGAAATACAGGAATTCAATAACAATGCTAATCTCGGAAAACTTTGGGAATTTGATGAGGAGTCGTCAGTATGTTACAAGTATTTAAATCATACAAACTCCATCTGCCAAAATAAGTGACAATAAACGTCAAAATAGGGTGGCATAGATGAAGAGAAGTTAAAAGAAGTTGTTTGTTCTGAAACATTAAAAATTATTCATCGTAAAGCATTGGTAAACTGGAGTGGAGTCTGATAGAAAGGAAACCCTGAGACACATATACATACATGTAGAATGAGGAGATAAAGTAATAGGAAAAACTGCAGAATATTTTGAAAGTTGGGGGGGGGGGGGCTACATCAATTGGGGCTGTGTATTTACCATTTTTACACACTCCTAAGGATCCCTGGATTGTAAAAGTTGTCTAATAAAATTCATACATTTAATGAATCTATTTGTTATGCAATGAATGTTTTACCCCAATATTTTTCAACTGAACATTATCAAATTGAAATGTTAGATTTTGTATAAAAGAAGTAAATGTGAAATTAGGGTAAGGAAAAACTAAGTTGAAGTTTGCCAATATCATAAGCTCTATACACTGTATTTCATTGCACTTTTTGCTCTTCCAAGAAGAGTACCGACTCTGTAAGGATTTTTAGGTGAAGTCAGAAGTTAACTATGGAACAATGCAATCTGACAAGTTTTCCTATTTCACTGATCATATTTCAAAATATATTCCTAGTTGACACAATCGTATTTTATGTCTTGATGTAATATGATGTTTAATGGCATGAATGCAATTTCTTTCTTCTGCCACTCACCAAGTAATGAGAACATCACTTTTTATCATCCTCCAACGTACGGAAGTATCATTTCCTATTACCTGTGTACATAGAGCGGCATGTTGTATTACAGGAAGGAAAAGTCTAGTAATTCCCACCCCTCATTTCCTATTTTAAAGGGCAGTATTAACCCATCAAAGTCTAAGATTTGATCAAAGTTTGTCACATTATTCAGACAAACAGATCAACACTTGGAGTGCAATATCTCACCTTTTTGATAGTGTCCGCTTGAGCCTGTCAAAATTTACAATATGGCACCTTTTTCTGGTTGTTTGCACCAGTTATGTACCGTTTTTTCACTAAGCATGTTCAAATAGGTGTGAAATATTTTAGTTTTGTCACAGATTGCACCTTTTCACAAAGGTTACACTTTCTCAGCGTGTAGGAAATCCTTCTGGAGTTATAACTGAGAGATGTGTGGAGGCGCCGTGGTGTAGTGGTCGTGACTCCCGCCTTTCAACTAGAGGGTCGTAGGTTTGAATCCTACCCATGGCGTCAATTTCCTTCAGCAAGAAATTCATCCACATTGTGCTGCACTCGACCCAGGTGAGGTGAATGGGTACCTGGTAGGAATATTTATTCCTTGAAATGCCGAGTGCGCCACGGATGGCTGCCGGGCTAAAGCCAGGTTAATAATAAGGTAAAGCGCCTTGAGCATTCAGCAGAGTGGATATGTGCGCTATATAAATTGCATCTATTATTATTATTACTGTATAGCGGGATAATTTCGCATCGTTAATTTTTCGCGGTTTGTTAGTCCATGAACATTTTCGCGTGGTATTGAATTCGCAGGTACAATCCATGAAAAAAAGTATAATATCCTGACCTAACTTAAAAAGATTTTTCAAGAAACGGAAAGTGATTACTGCTACATGAGAAAATTAAAAATGCCGAAAAAGAATGACCGTATAAAAACATTATATTCTGGGGATTATGATAAGAAACGCAAATGTACATGCTATTCAAACATTGAAAGCGATATTGTGCCACTTCAAAATGCAATGCACATGTTAACTTTTCGGACAAATTCGGAAGGATTATTTTTCGAGGTTCTTAAATTCGCGGTCATTTCAACGCAAAAGTGCAAAAATTAAACCCCGTGAAAATTTTCCACTATACAGTATATGTATCATTCATTTCTGAGAGATAAATGTGTGTATTTCCTCTATTCTATTTCCTTTGCACTCAGAAATTAGAATTCTTTACCAAAAGTCATTAGTCATTCTAAT
>BQKZ01010509.1:0-18621 GCA_036244855.1 Temnopleurus reevesii | reverse complement strand
TCCGCATGATAAAGAAACACGTGATTTCAACGTTTTATGAATTACTTATCTCATCAATATATACATGGCCAAAATTTCTGTATGCAAAGTAAATTTGTATGCAACACGTATAATATGAAAATATGCTGGAAGCAATCATTTCTTGCCAACTGCCTCTAAGTCCGTCCGTCCCAATTTTCCCTCCCCAAAACTTTAGAATCGTTAAAGCCTGAACTATTGTTACGGATGCCTATGGAAAAGAACAATTTTCTGATTTTTTTTTTAATTCATTGCGTCAAGTTTTAAAGGCCAGTGGTAATAAGGAACCTTCTTAAGGTGGCTTGCATTTGTAAAAATCGCATTAAAGCAAATAGTGTTGTCATGAAAGACAAATTTCCTGATAATTTTAGCTGGTGGTAACATTTCGGGTTTGTAAGGGTGCTTTCGATTAGGACGGCCGACCTCGGCTAAGATAGAAAATTTCGCCCCACGCATGCGTAGAGTGCTCTAAAGTTACATTTTTTTAATTTTCCGAATGCTAAAAAATTAAAACGTATGGTTGTCATGGCTGTCACATATAACCCGCAAAGCCCTTTATATTGGGCAGCTCTCTCTGCCGGTGACGAGTACTCCTCGGTGCAGCACCACCGCCCGACGGGAGCATGGTGGCCGGAGGGTCCTGCCACGCTACGGCTTTCGCAGGTGATGTCACTTCGGTTTTACCAATTGCGGATGCGGGAGGAAAAGGCAACGGGGACTGCGCGCGTACATGGGTGTGTGGCGCGGTCAGAGAGCGCTGGTGGTGCGCACGCGACGAACGTCGAAGGAACTGGTGTCTGTTGCCATGTTGTTGGTGGGCGTGGTGGTGATGAGGGTGCGTTGCGGACATGGTGGCGGAGGACACGCCCCCAGCGAGATAGCGGGAGGCGTGACGATGAATCTGCCCAGGTAGAGAGTATCCGGTCCCGAGTCGATGAACAGGGAATGCGTCTGAAAAAAAATAGTTACAAAGTGGTGTACTTAATAAGGAGTTCTAGGGTCAGCACATATCGCTTATTTTAAGACCCGTCGTTGACCATATTGTCCATGATGAAATCCTGACATAGCGACGAGTTTACTGTTATGATATTTCAAGCATATTCGTTCTTTGACACGCTTTGATGCGTTTGTCGCTGTATATATCAAGCAATAAAACTTCTTTGATCCCGCATTTCTACAAAATCAATGATAATACTATAATGTTACATAATTTCCATTTATTTTTAGAACAAAGATTTTCATACAACATTCCCTATTTCTTTGAAGCTAAATAAATCTGCTCCGTCTCCCTCATTAACAATGGCTTTTCTAAATTGGTGGAGGGAAGCTCGGGGACGATAGAAAATGACGGCGCATCTGAGGTGGAGGTGCAGTAATGACAGATGCGCAACTAATGAGCGAATCATTACTCGTTTTTTACACCGCGCCCATGATCTACTAACTTCCGTCCACCGATTTCGAAAACCTCATAACGTCTTCTTCGGCACCTCAATCCTCTATTTCCATCATCATCTCCTTTTCCCCTGTTTTTCGTTCCCTTACTATACCTCTTCTCTTCTGAAGGCTAAATCACACTTAGCGTTTACATCCAAAGTATTCCCAACGTTCATAGGGTTTGGATGACGCTCCGTGAAGGCATAACACCAAAGAAAACTTTATTTACCGACTTTGAAAGGCAAATAGGCAAAGATATGATCCGCCCATGCACATTTGCATATAAAATGGATACTTACTGTGCGGCTGATAGGGTGTGTTCAGTTCTGTCTCCATAGATGTCTCTTGCCCAGGAGCATTAGCAGGCGGCTCAACCAGCGGCTTCTTCGCATTCGAGCTTGCAAGGTTTACCGCCGGGACAGTTTTGGCTCGTTCCAAGCCCTTTTTGCTATAAACCATCTTCTCACCTCCGTGGAACGAATGTCTCTTGCCCGACACGTTGGCGAAGTTCCGCCCGGCAGATCGCCCAACCATCTGATCCGCAGCTTTAATCTTCCCGTTGACTATGAAAATACACGTGTTCTGCAACGACGGTGCAAAATTTGGGCTTGGCATTGAGCTGGGGTTGGCGGGAAGAGAGCTGTGCATTCTTCTCGGGACCTGAGGTTTGCTGTCTGCCATTTTGCGTATGTTATTTGTTTTACCTACTCTTGGCACATCGCTTGTGTCCATTTTACATTCAGCTGAATTCTTCTCACTCTCTTCACTGTTCATACTTTTGACGCTATTGTTTTTACTGTGATTTTTTGAACTTTCGTCACTATTCTTAGACTGGGTCTGAAATTTGCTCCAAGCTTTTCGCATATCATCTTGGATTTCTCTTTTTGTAGGAGACGCATGCCTCTTCGGGCTTTTCTCGGGCGAGTATTTCAAGCTTTCCAGTTTCAATCTCTCACTCTTGAGCTTGCTTTCCATCTCCAAGTTTTGCTCCTTTGCTGCTGCGACGCTTCGAGTTCCGCGCCCGCTGATTGGACGGCGAAGCGCGAGAACTGGAGAAGGCGTTCCCTGTTGCTCCGCCTCCACGATATCGTCACCGCCCAATCCCGTCAGCACACTCACCATCTCGCTCCGGTCGGTGTCAGGGGCAACCGCGTTGCCATTGGTGGGTTCCGGGTAGCCCCACCCCATGGCGATCCGCTTAGCCAATAGGCAGTAAGCAGCGTTTTCGGGAGTCGGCTTATTCTCTTGCACGCACTCGACGAGTAGATCCTCCTGGTGGCCGCATTGGACGAGCGCTTTGATGATGCGTTGATCCACCGGGGTTCTAGGGGCGGAGTCTTCGAAGCGGGAGGGGTATAGACGTCTGGAGTATCCCCTGTTCATCCATGGATGCCGCATGACGTCACCAAGTTTGATGCGATCGTAGTCTTTCGGCTCCAAGAGCCTCCTGAGAAGATCCCGGCAATCTGGTCGTAAAAAAATGATTTTAAAAAAATAGAGTGTAGTACTGCAAGAAAGATACCGACAAGATTGATAGCTAATTTTCATCTTTTACATGAGTATGCTCGTTGTCTTGTTTCCTGAATAACACTCTCTGGAACTAAAACGTTCACATGTTCTAATATCAGAGATGCCAACGGTTCTGGAATAGACATGTGATGTCAAAATTGAAATATGAATAACACAACAACTGAACAAAATTTAGAGCAAACATGACAATAACAATAACAGAATTCTCAGACATCTACTTCTAATTTGTAATTCATTTGCAAATATATACATCATGAAAATTCCGGAATATCTGTCATCTCGGCAATAATGACGAGTCTGCAACTCGCAGAGCTCGTGTTGACGGCATTCTGATATGATCGAAAGTCTCTTCCTTAGATACTCTTCGGAATGCAAATGGCGGTGAGCAAGTATCCTCTCAAAATAGCCGTGGCGGAGCAAGTACAGAAGTGCTAACCGCTCTGGAATATGTGTAAGGTCATAATTAGAATGTGAATAACACAACAGCAGAACGGGAGGGGAGAACTAAAGGTATAGAGGTGCCAATCGTTCCGGAATATGCATAAGAATCATAATGACAACAATGGCCACTCTCAGCTAATCCTTGTGTGATTATCAAGCCTTGGATTCATATGAAAATACCGCCATGCCTATTCTGGAACGGTTGGCAACGCTGTATGAAAGTATAAATGGTCTTTTCATTGTCTTACCCTTTGTGAGAGTATCAGGTATGTTGGCACCCTGCATGATCCTCGCGTGTAGTTTACTCATGTTGTTAGGTGGGTCCACCACAAAGGGAAGCTCCCCTGTCAACATAGCGTACATGTTCACTCCACTATAGAGAGAGATAAATAGAAACAAAAAAGAAAGATGAGCATAGAACTAATTATCTAAACATAATAAAGAATCATGTAAAAAAAAACATTCATGAATTTAATGATTTAGAGATATTCTTGTGGGTTCGTGTGTATGTGTGGGTTGGTGCGTGTGCGTGTGTGTGATCTTGTGTGTTTGTGTGTGTTACGTGGGTAGGTGTGCGCGAATGAATGAATGTGAGGATGTATGTGAGCGTGTGTTTACATGGGTGTGTGGGGTGATTATGTGTGTTTATGTCTGTGTTTGTGTGTGTGTGTGTGTGTGCGTGATTTGTGTACGTGTTTGTATGTATACGATTCATGTATATGTATGGGTGGGTGGGCAAAAAAATGAGTAAATATAGGGATGTATGTGTGTGTGTGCGCGCGAGCGTGTGTGTGTGCGCGAGCCTGTGTGTGTATGTGTGTGGAATAATGGGGCGTGTCAAACGTAGGATAACACGAACTAAAACTAACTCCTGATAAATTTGAATCATATTTGCAAACCTTTGTCTCATTTGTTTCAAAAGCAAACGGAAGCCACAATATTCGCTTTAGATTGATAAGTTAACCATACTTTTTCCTTACGGAATATACGTAAAATGATTTTGTTTTATTTTTACAAATGAATACAGATTTTTCTTGCAGTGAACCCGTGTGCGTTTTAATAATCTATTTAAAATTTTGAAGGAGAATGGCTAGCTCTGTGAATATGTAGTGGAAATATGGACAATTATAATACTTGTAAACATCACTTACACACTCCAAATATCGACGGATGATCCATAGCTTGCATTGCAAAAGATCTCCGGGGCGGCATAGGCCGGGGAGCCACATTGCGTCCGTAGGAGCCCATCGTATCCAAGGATGTTGCTCAGTCCAAAATCTGTGAGGAGATGGATTATAAATTTATTTAGAAAAGGTGCTAGTTTATAAGATTTGGATACCGAATTGCAACTTCGAGTGAAAGGAAAAGAGAGGATGAAAGATCATTTGATGGATAATCACGTTTCCCATTCTGAAGCAAATGTTAAAATTGCATTGGTAAGAATGAAGAATGAACTAGTCAAAAGAATATATTTGACAAAAATGTATCATAATCTTTCTTATCATTGTTTTCCTTCTCTGTACGTGAAACAAAACAAAATGATTCTAAACAACAAAATGAAAACTATACAGGTATAGATAGAAGAATTTTAGACTTACCGATAACTTTCAAATTTTGGTCGTTATCCAGAAGAAAGTTTTCAATCTTGATATCCCTGTGAAACAAGAATATGAAACGGAATAAGGATGAACTAAAACATTACAGTATAACAGTTGGGCTTAAAGGAAAGTGACGTCACACTCCCGCCTAATTTTATAAGGAATCAAAAAATTATTGTCAAACATCATTGTTATTTTTAAACTACTTTCTGTCAAATTGAGGATCATATCAATCGACACAGGAATTGGCATTCTCCATTCCAAGTTAAAATTGATCCGGAATATTGTCTCATGCCCACTTTAAATTGAAAATATGAGGTTTGCGACATAAAATGTATGCGATTAAAATCGTAAGTTTATGGCAAAATTTGATCTAGGATATTCAATTTTAGTTTTTCAAACGGCAATTAAATCATTCTGAGTTATTTTCTTTTCTTTCTTTTTTTTTTAACTCAGAACGGAATTTTGACCCAACTAATATTTTGTATCTGAATTAAACTGATATAATGATTACATAACTGTAAATACATAACAATGAAAATAATCGGATAGAATTTAATCTGGTCGCGATCTACACTTAAAATTGTTGTAATCAATTTTGATTTAGGGCATATACGGAAAGACAAGACAAGACAAACGATCGGGAAATAAACGTAAGACCGAACACAGTATAACCTATTTTCGAAAAATTAAGTCGAACGCGAATGCAATGGTCCTTTGTAATATTCTATTCAAATCGGAACCGGCTTGTGATTGTTGTGTCCGCACAGGTGAATACACGGCGTACGGTTCTATTGTTTATGGCCCACTTAATTTTTCGGAAATAGTTTATAGAGGTAAAAAAATGTTCGACGAACCTGTGAATGACATCGAGGTGATGCATATGATCGACGGCCGAGACGAGTTGCCTGATATATCGCCTTGTCTCCCTCTCACTCAGCTTCCTCCTCTTACATAAGAACGACATGAACGTCCCACCCTCAGCTAGCTCCATGACTAGGTAGTAGTTGCTTGCCGTCTCAAGCACCTTTCAACAAAGAGAAAATTTATACCCATGGGCCTATTGCATAAAAGTTGTGTGTAAACGCAAGTCAGAAAATTAAACGCAACTCCATTTTCGACCAATCAGAGGCGCATATTTTGGACTATCGTTTAATTTTGAGAGTTGCGTCTAAATGCAACTTTTTATGCAATAGGGCCCTGGGAAATTCAACGAAAGCGTCTTGCCCGTTACGACGAAAAAGTAATATTTTGACAGCTATTCGTTAAAAACTCATTGAAATTTATTATGTATGATATACATATAGTATTTGTTACACACATATTACTTTTTGAGGAATTTTGTTGAGACATGCACTCAATATTAGCATAACGAACACGACAAAGCCATGAAATGGCCCATCTTGTATTATTAAATTGTTTTTTTGATCGAATTCATTATTTGACTGCTTTGAATACTATAAATTTTCAATTACCTATATACGGATATAAATTGTTCTTTTCTTTATTAAATGTCATATTTATTTAATAATTGATCAAAAATTAAGAACTATCAAACAAAATATAGGTCAATGTTACTTTTGATGAGCTTGCTGGACAATGAACATAATACTGTATTAGTGGTTACTTAGGATTAAAGATATTAAACAAAGTGAAATGAAGATTCATTTTATGAGGTACTTTTGACTGTTTGACGGAACTATAAGAAATGTATGACTGTGCATTGTGTGTTGGGGTTTGCTTATTGCCTATACTGTTTCATATGAAATAATTAGCGTCTCTCACAAAAGCAAGACTCTTTACAGACACTTCAAACAAATTACCGCAAAAAGAAAACGTAACGATGAGAGTGCCTAAAATGTTTTATTTACATAAATGAATTTAGGAAGGAAAAATCTGCCGGACGTTTGTACCGTCAGAGAGTTATATAAGAAATTTATGGGTAAGCATCAGGCGTCTGAAAATGAATACTAAATTTTTCACAATTTTGAAGCTAGTTAGTTGCAATTAGGTTAATTTCTCCAGGATGTTTACCTCATACAACCGAGCGATGTTGCCATGGCGCATCTTCTGAAGGACCGTCGCTTCTCTCCGAAGATTCTTACGGACATAGTCGCGATTGGCTATCAGTTTCTTGTCAATTACCTTCACGGCGACCTGGTGAAAGAATTTTAAAAAAATATAGAATGAAAACACTACAACCACTTTTCCGTCAATTTTGAATGATAACAAAATTAAAAAAAAAAGTCGGAACGAAAGTACGGAAAATACAAATCGCCACAACCTCTTGAATGATCAATTAAAATGAATTAGATTTACCGATTTTGATTAAATTTGTAATCAAAATAGAATAACAAACAAACAAATCTGAATATTGATACAATCTTAGTTTATCGACGCGAAAAATGTACAAGTTAATAACTGATGTACCTTCGATTAACCAAGCTTACAAAAAATATTCTCCGATAAATTGTGGGTTTTATTTTTTTTTTTGGGGGGGGGGGAGAGGAGGGGCAATTTATCTAAATTATATAGACAATGGCGAATTACATTAGTGCTCAAAGGTGGTTTTTAAGTATGGCTATATGTAATTAAAAACCCTCTCCCCTCCTCACCCATCCCCCACCCAAATTCTCTTACAAAGAAAAAGAGAGATACGGTAGAGAGACTCAACGAAAAATATCACACTCTTGTTCTTGGTTCAAAACCAAGCTATCTGTCAAAAAGAACTGGGATGCCTTTGGTGACGACTTGGGCTAACTACAACTTGAACATCAGACATAGTATCTCCTTGAATATTTTATCACATCCTCTATCCATTTCATTAATTCATATTATGACGGGCAGGGGTGAAAGTGAGCATATACCACACAGGCATGCCGAAAAAATATATTGATCTTATTGATTAAAGGTGAAAACGCTTTCTGCACAATCTGAGACCAATAGTGATCACTCGATCTCTCTCAAATAGCAACTTCTTATATTATGAATATATACATGTAACTTAACAAAATGATTTCACTCGAGTAATAAGAAGACAGACTTACTAAACTGGAGAGGATGCTTTAAGAGGAGGGAGAGACAGAACGCATGAATAAAACGAACAGTAAGAAGAAGAGTAAGATGAAGAAGAAGAAGAAGAAGAAGAAGAAGAAGAAGAAGAGGGAGGAGGAGGAGAAGAAGAAGAAGATGAAGAAGAAGGAAGAAAAAAAGTGGTAGACAATAATAGGAAAAGAAGAAAGAGGAATAGGCTTGAGGAAAGGAAAAGAACATGATGACGATAATGATGATGATGGTGCTGATCACTACGATGATGACGGTGATGATGATGATGATGATGGTGAAGATGATAATGAAACATGTAGAAAAATTTAGAAAAATATAGCAATATAATACGTCTGCCTCTTACCATCTCTTGAAGGCTCAAAACTTTTCTGTAGCCCCATCGCGTATCTATCGATGTTTTGTTGTTGTTGCTCTCATTGTCATTACTATTATCAAATACCATCATCATCGGCAGCTTCAACATCGTTATCATCACCATCACCGTCATCACCACTAACAACACTTTATCATCATCATTACCACTACCATGATCATATCATCCTCACCATCGTCATCATTACAAACATTCACTTCAAACATCATCATCATCATCGTCATCATCAACATAATCCTCATATACAAACAATATAATTTACCTGTTCCTGAGTTAAGATGTGTGTTCCAAGACGAACTTTGGCAAAGGAGCCTTCCCCGATGACGTCACCCAGAATATATCCTCCGACTTTCTTCCTCACAATCGAGCCTTCCGATCTCGACCTCCTTCTCCTCCTCTCCTCCGGCCGACCACCATCTCGGTCACTGCTTCCATCACCATCATCTTCTTGCTTTCCACCCTCGACGCCATTGGATGGGGCGATCGGCCGGGCTACGTTTTGGCGAGCGGTGTGGGCGTCGTGGACCGGCGACATAGCAGAGGTTTGGTAAGGACTGGGGAGCGCCAAAACGGCGCTAGCCATCGTCTTTTCTCATCAAAGTAAATGTTGCCAATCAATTTTCCTCCCCAAAACTCCCCGAATTCACGACAGATAATCCAAATACTGTTTACTTAATCCATCTTCATGAGATGCAATTTGATCTCCATCTGAATTAAGGGCGCGATATGTTCATTTTTCTCTCCTGTAACTTTTGGAGGGTATAAGGTTAACCAGTACCCAGTGAATATCGAATAGCGAATGACTTTCTCACAAGACTTCGCCAACTCATGTTTAAAATTCGAGATCGCAGTAAACTTTTCAAAACGTGACTATAGATCCAAAAATAGCAGAAACACTCAAAACAGTTTCTGATGGAGTAGACGACATGATTTCACGATATTTTAATTTTCTTGTAATCTCCACATGCGATACCGCGCTGACTCACGATGAATCGTTCCCAAGGAAAGGGCTGACACATAACACACACTTTCACTTACTTCACGACCTCAAAACCGCTATAACCGGGGCCCCGGCCCACCTCCATTGTAACCCACAACGAAAAAAAATGTACGAATCGATCGATACTTGGCTTTAAAAACTGACGATCGATATCGGATTGAATGGCCCGCTATCCACGGTACAAAATCGGACAAAAGGGAAAGAACAAAATGCTTTTATAAGAAGGTCTGTTTGACACTAATAAGCCGTGTTGTTGTTTTTCGAGTTACTACCCCTCTCCTCCAGAAATCTTGAAAGATATTGAATGATAATCTATTCATAGGTTTTTATGAAAGCAAGCCCAGGTTTTGTTTAATTTTGATTGATTTACCTTCTTTCAAAATCTCAAAAGGTTTAATCAGTAATTACCGAGGGCAGTTTAAAGAAGTTACATCGATGTAAAAGATTGAAAGGACTGAAAAAGAAGACTGAAAAAGGAGATATTAAAAGGGGAAAAGACAAGAGTAAAAAGATGACTCTGATGTAGATTTAATACCAGCAACATGATTTGTAATTCTTTTTCTTTGAATATAATAAAAATAAAATAATAAATCAAGAATTTAAAAAAAAAGAAGTAGAGAATTGCTTTTTTTTTTTTGTGACAAATATTGTTTCGTCTCTTATTCCACTTGCCCTAAATCTTTCACACTTCTTCCCCTGCCCCCTCACAAATGTTCCACATTCTCTCTCTTTCTCTCGCTCTCTCCCTGTATCTCAACATCCTTCCTTCTCTCTTCCATTCCCTATGTTCTTCAACTTTCTTCTCTTCCCTCCGTACCTCCACTTCTCTCTTTCCCTGGTTCATCAATCGACCCTGTCTGTGTCCCATTTCCCCCTCCCAGAAGTCTACATACATGTATCTTTATGCTTAGTTCAGTTACAGACTCTGTGGTTTAATTGTACCTGCCACCACATATATTCTTGCTCTGTACACACAGAGACTACAGTACTCAACTGATCACACATACCCCTCTGATTTGTGGAGGCGCAATCAGAGAGGTATAAGATTATCTGCGGTATAAGATTATCTGCAGTCCCCAAGTGTTGAGAGCAAGAGCAGAGGCAGGTGCAGGTGCAATAGGCAGGTTTACTAATAGATGCAAATTTTATGCATACCTCTGACACTAAGGTTGTTCTTGACAACCCAAAAGCTTGCCCGAGGCTTGCCTGACATAGCAACAAATATTCAATGCAAACTGGATTCCAAGTATTGTAGTCTTATTGTTATCAACCCGTTTAAGGAATACCACATAACTAAGGTCGTCAGCAAGTAAAGCGCATGAATGTGAATATATTAGTAAACTGGCCTATTAGACCACAGAGTCCTCAACTGGACTACTTTAAGCCTATCCTGAGCATATTATTCACTGGTACATCACACTTACCAAGGCAATGAAAAAAAAATTAAACAAATGATTTACTATTTACCAATTTAATTTTGAGGATTTTATCTCATCATTTTTTTCTTCACAAGATCTATGTCATCAGAAAAAGTCTATGCAATAGACTTGCACAGTTTGGGAAAAAATTATTTCGACTTTGTTTCATTGATAAGAATTTTAACAAATAACCATACAATTATTGGTGAATGTAAATAGTTCAGAAATCAAATTTGAAGATATCAAGATAAATAGGTACATCTAATAGGGAAGATATTTCACGAAAACTAACCATGCAGGGGTAAGAGTACTAAAATGAATATGAGTTATGGTCAATATCTAATGGTAAACGTCAGCATGGTGAAAGTTGAAATGTACACCAAATGTAAAGTAAATTCATCAATTGAGTCAACTTCAAAGACTTATTTGAAAATCTTGGTTTGATGGATATAAATACTGCTTTGAAAACTGCCAGTAGATTAAAGAAAGAAAGCACTTTATTGCGGTAGCAATGGTGTTTAACCTATGATCTACAGGACAGCTCCTGTCAAACCATGAAACATGTTTAAATGAATGTCGTAGGAATCTGCAGGAATTTTCTTATATGTGATTAACAACACATTATCGTTGGTGATAAAATAAAAGAAAGGGAGTATGATTTCTTGATTGAAAGCAAAATACACATACCATCTTGTAATGAGACAACACACAAACCTTCTGGATTATCAAAATTGGGAATGGTGTATCCTTAGATGATCATTTTTACAGTACAGTATATTCAAGACACAAATAGAATAATCCATCTCATCAGTACTGACTGTATATTCGAGGGTATTTAATATCTAAGCATGCTTGATGCTCTTTTACTGAACTTAAAAATTGTTTGGCGATGTTTGGCGAATTAATGTTAATTTGTTTCCCCACATACTTAGTATTTGGAGGTGGTTTTATGAAATGTCACAATTCATTTTCTTTTCCTAACAATCGGACAAAAGTGGCTCTGTCACAGCTAGCAGAGGGCACTGGTGAACCAATTCTTGCTTGTTGTCACTGCACTCTAGAGGGTCGCAATAGAAGTACACATCAATACAATCGTTCCACAGAATGCAAAAGCATGAAAAAACCTGTAAGTCTGCATTATTTGTGAGAATGCGATTTACCAGGGACTCTGACTCAAACCATCTTTGGAAGAGTCGTTTTCCCACTACGAGCTAAGTGTCAAAGTAGTTGATATAACCAGGAAATACCAACAAGGTTTTGTGTCGCTGGATGATTTTTTAGCACTACAAAGACTTTCTAATGCTCGCATAGGCCAAGAAAAAGGATGAAATAAATTATTCAAATTAATTTTCATGAAGATGGCGTTGAACAGGAGAATATTCGGACATTGGGGTTGTGTTTCATAAAGCAGTTCATAGATCTACCCATGACTCTACAAATGACTGTTACCCGTTTCTCCAGTGCACATAAACGACAGGAGTTATCGACGAAAGCAGGAAAGGATCACAAGTCGTTCATAGAGCCATGCATAGATCTATGAACAGCTTTGTGAAACACAACCCAGGTAAAGCCAGACAAAAGTACACATAGAGGGAGATTCTCTCCAAAATCAGAGAGTTGGAGTCTCTGCGAAAATGTGATATCCTCCTTTTTACACAAACAATCATCATTCTGGGTCGAGTGACTATTATTCTTTTGATGGAGTGATGTCAAACATAACATATGATGGGTTCCCTGCTCCAAGAATTCCTAAATGATCATTATTTGTGAGAATGATGCAAATTGATCAGGGTGAAAAAGGATATCCCTATTCATGCAATCAATCTTCATTCTCGGACCAGAAACTACACTCTTAACAACAACGTGTTGTTTTATATGAAATATCCTGGGTTCCCTGCTTACAGTACTCCTGATGTTAGTGATGTGACCTCTATGAGTCAAAGGTCGAAGGTTTGATTGTGACTCCTTTCCTGATTTGGCCCCAGCCGATCAATCTGTGAAAAGAAAAATACAAGAAAATTAATTTTATTGTAATTTTGAAGACAAGTAAGTGGCTGGAAGTATTATGAAATTACCCAACAAACATCATAAAATAAAGATCGTATGTGATTGAATGCTGACCTCTTGGTTAGAATTCACCTGAATGCTGGTCATTGTCACTGTAGTCAAAATTAAATGATTTCTGAATTGCCTCCCTCAAAGTGTCAAAGGAAAGACGACTCTTACAATACATAGATTCCCTATGTAGAAATGTTGGATGTTGGATGATCTATCAAGTCTCGGGTAGTAAAAGAAAGTCTGGAGTATCATTTTTCATTCATTTCCGGATGCGTCCAATTTGTTTGTGGTATACTTTTAGAGCCCTGAATAAAAATTTATGTGACTTGGGGTGTTGCTACAAAGCTGCAATTGATTGCAAATCAACTGCAAATCAGTTAAGGTTTAAACTCCTATTTCCCCTTCATGCACTGTCTTTGCTTTTCACAAGACACGGATTAAACAATGACTTGGATTGGCGCGTCAAGATCAACTGGAACTTGCAATACCCTATAAGCTGAAATTTTCGCTAATTTCGCGGTTTAGACCTCACGAAAATTTCCACTCTCCATGATGCACATTAATATAATACACATTAATTTGAGTACAAACCCTGTCATAAACGTGAAAATAACAACACACCAATGTGTCAAACTGGTCCGAAACCGCGAAAATATCTGTACGCTAAAATATTTGCTTATACAGTATTGCAACTTTCTAGCAACAACTCCAAGAACCCAATAATGTGTAGTGTTCTTACCTCCAATGCTTCTCAACTCTCCTGCTGAGGGCGATCTTCTCTCCGATCTCCGTGCATACGGGACTCGTCAGTACAATCTTTGCCAAATCAGCCTTTACAGCAAGAACGCGACCTCCTGTCGACAGTGATCCAATATTCACCATGAGGACTTCACCCTTCGACAGCTTTTGGACCTGCACATATACAATAAAATTGATTAGTTCATACTGTTGTGATATTTAACCACATTTTAATTTGACATTTTCAGCATGNAAAAAAAAAAAAATGGATGGCCTCAAATGCAATTTTTGGAGGAATAGCATCAGCCAGTCATAAAAAGTATTTTTCCCCATTAATTAAAAAAAAAAAAAATGTTGACACAATTCACAAAATTCATTGTAAAAAGAAGACTTGGAAGGGAGTGAAAAGCCAAAGATCATCTGAATATGACTTTTCAGGTTGTTTTTCGCATGTTTAGTTACAATTATTTTCAATTTGAGTGAAAAGTAACCCCCTAAAAGTTCACATCAGGCTATTTTCAAAGGATCGATCGGTTGAGGGCATCCAATTTTTCTCTTTTTGGGGGGAGGGGAGGGTCTGAAGGATGTCGAAGGAGACTCTGAAATGCTGCATCACATTATCAGCATGTTCTATCTTTTGCACATATGGACTTTCATATATGATTGGGTTATACATTATGCTGTGTTATAATTACAGACGTCAGAGATATAAACACCACATCAGAGCTACATTGTTGAACCCATAATTACAAATAAATATTCACTAAATTTAAAAAACTTCATACACTCACCTTTGCCCCCTTCTTGTCTCCCTCCGTCCTAACGCCAAGCAACCTCCTGAGAAGGAAGTACGAGATCTCAAGCTCTGTGTAGATATCAGGGAGAGCTCCGACAGCCCCAAGAACTTGACCAACAAGACGATCTGCTCTGCACAGGGTGGGATCGATCTTAGTACCAACACCTGTAAAGAAATAGAGGATAAAGGTAGTAGAAGTGTAAATATTGTGGGAAAAAATGGTACTAATGGTATAAGTAATTGTAGAAGATCTCAAGCTCTGTGTATATGTCGGGGAGAGCTCCAACAGCCCCAAAAACTTGACCAACAAGACGATCTGCTCTACACATGGTGGGGTCGATCTTAGTACCAACACATGCAAACAAGAGGACGCCAATGAAAAGCATAGATATTCACAGCTGCCAACCAAAATCCGTATTTTCCTTCCCTTTCGTTTTCTTATGGAGTACTTCATTCAGTAATTAAGTTAGACATTGTTATGTCCACAATACCATGTTTTTGTCTCCTTGAATCAATGGTATCAGCTGCAAAGCATCTGGAAGCTATTTATAAGATTGAGAGGTATGACATTTTATTACAGCAAAACATTCATTTGATTCACACCCTAAATCAATAAACAGTTTATGCCGGTGGATGATAAAGCGTTTTCGCGGAGAAACAGGTGTGTTGGATTATATTCTTCTTCTCTTGTAAATTAATCTTTAATATCTATTCATTTGAACACTCCCTTGCTATGTGTAATAGAGTTGAAATGTGGAAAGGAATCCGTAATGGTTGGCAGCTCTGGATATTGAAGTAGAAGTGGTTGGTAACTGCGGCAGATGTTAGCACACAAAACATTCTAAAGGATCTGATCAGCAAAATAATGTTTCCCATCATTCGAAAAAGAGTGCCTTTATTTCATCATATCTATGATATATTAACCCCATTCCTAAAACCACCTCATATCTGATAACTAGTAATCGAAGAAATCTTGGCAATCTGCAAGTGTGGAGCAGCCGAGGCAAGAAATCTGTGCTCTTTTTGCTTGCCCAAAGCCACATATTTTCTGCTACCTAGTTTATCTTTACTCCCTTGGGATAGCGAATGTTTATTTAATTCTGTCATATTTTCAGAAAATCTTATTTTCAAAGATATCAAGATCATCACACATTGATATGACAATGCATAAATGCAATACCTGAATAAAGTTATGTGCACCTTTATTCTAATGCCGTATGGAGAGGTTACGTACTTGGAGTTTTTTAATCAGAGTGGTGGTTACATTGTTTGGATAAATCAGGCACCAGACATAAACACCCCTTTCTCTCCAATTCAGTGAGTCAAAGGTGGAAGTTTTGTAACATTAGTGTGTTGTTTCACCAAGGCATTCTTTTTCTTTTAGGGATGCCTGAATGATAATCTTGGTTGCTGCACTGCCAAGTTTTTCAAGCAGCAAAAGGTGGCGACCATTTGTTTGTAAAGTTTTTCTTAACTAACTTAAGAATGACTTGGTGAAACATCATCTTATAAAAAGAGGACTTATCTACTTCGACTTACCAATTAGACCTCCGGGAACAGCAAACTGGAGGTCATTCTTCTCAGCAAAGAGCGAAACAATCTTAGAGAAGATGGGTCGACACTGGAGCTTCCCTTCGCTATCCTTTGACACGATACCGGGTCTGACTTCTATTTCCTGGCCAACCTGTAATAATAATAATAATGATTAGATGATTTATAAAGCGCAGTCACTGTATGGATATACTCCCCTGCGCTGTAATGTTAGGGTCTGTGGATATTGTTGGTAGAATAATGCAAATCTTCAAGAAATAAGTGAGTTCTCAACAAATCAACATTATCCATTAAAGATTTAGGAATTCAAGATGATGAACCCAACAGATAATGCATCCAGGTCCGGGCGGAGTTTCACCAAGATACGAAAGACTTTAAGAATGACCTCAACAATGACTGGTACCTTTTTCTAGTGCTTGGTGATTCATAATATTACGCATATTTAGCGCAAGAACTGATACAAATCGTTCTGAAAGCACCACATTCAGTGGTGAAGGCATTGAACATAAAAGCAAAAATTGGCATTTTACTCTTAAAAATTATCTGCTTATTTTCATAATAATCCAGCACCTTCTATAGCGAAGGCAATAATCACAGTAGTCAGTTTGTCAAAATATAATTTATGCTTCACAAGGACTATAACAACTTTAGACAACATAACAACCCCCTACAAACATTGGAAACAGTTCGGCCTAAAGAATTCTATTACAAATTTCTGGGTTTTAAAATGATTTGAGATTAAGAACAAAACTGAGATTTCAGATACTAAGTTATGTGTCAAAATGACATTTTGTTTTACCTGATGAAAGTCAGGTACTGCGACAAAATGAGGTGCCGTGAATTCACGTAATGCAGTTGTATCTTTATAGTCTTCAGAAGTCTTATAACTCTTTATGAAATTTAAAATAAAAGTAACGGCTATAGAAGATCTTACCTTCAAAACACCTCTAAGGATACTACCACCAGCAACACCCCCTTTCAGATCTCTGACCTCGCAGCCGGGCTTGTTCACATCAAATTTCCAGATCACACCCCTCCCCTTGGGTCTACCTACTTGTATATTTCTGGTCAATCTCACCTTCAAAACATCTCGTAGAATAATACCACAAGCAACAACCCCTTTCATATATCTTGACCGCTAGGCTTATTTACATCATACTCGGATCACACCATTCCTTCCCTCAAACAGCTTCCCCCTCGTTCCTACCATGGATCCAACTATGGGTCCAATCAATTTACCTTCAAGACACCTCTCAGGATACTACCACCAGCAACACCTCCTTTCAGATCTCTGACCTCACAGCCTGGCTTATTTACATCAAAGGACCGGATCACTGGAAATAAACACACACAATACAGAAATTATTATGCATCCAGGTATTTTCTTGGATATTTATCTTTCATTGGGATGGGGATAAGCATGTCTTGCCTGAGCGGAGAAGAACACAATGCCTACCCCTTCCAAAGCCTTGCAGCCGAGAAGACCTAGTAAGGGTTAAGCTGACCGCACACCTTACGACAGGTTTACGATCCGCTTTGGGAAATAGATGATAGTAGCATTCAATATAGGCAGCTTGACAAATAAGCCCCTAACTAATTCGTGTTCTGTAAACTCATATTAATAATTAGATGATTTCAATGTGTTAATCACAAAATATGGGTGATCAATATATGTACCTTTTTTATGTTTCATATTTCATATGTATTTCATCATTTTGTTTAACTACTATGATAGTATTTATCATTGTAATACTGTATGTTATTTCATGTATTATGAACATATACGTGTGTGTGATGTTAATAAATTCAATTCAATTCAATAAATTCAATTCAATTCAATTCAATTCAATTCAATTCAAAGGACTAAACGTCAAGTTTCATGTTCAGACTTAAAATCTCTGGCATGGATAGGTTTCTTCTTGGTGATGTATTCACAGATGACCTCTATCTAATTCTTCTGCTAGACACAATAAGCGCTAAAAACTTGTGCACACCATAAACATGTACCTTTAAACTAACTGCTTAGACTGCTTCATGATGTACTAGATACTGTATTTTAGCAAGCAGCTTACCAATTAGTCTTGGTTCAGACTTGAAATCTCTGGCAGGGATAGGTATTTTCTTGATGATGTATTCACAGATGACCTTTATGAGAGTAAAAAACTTACAAATTCCATTACACCAACTGTTCAAACTGGTTATGGTATTTTAGCTGGCAACTTACCGATTAGTCTTGGTTCAGACTTGAAGTCTCTGGCTGGGATAGGGATTTTCTTGGTGATGTATTCACAGATGACCTCTATGTTATGCTTGAGCTGGGCCGAGATTGGAATGACTGGAGCTCCTTCTGCTACCGTACCTGCAATAAAAGGAAAAACAACTCGTTAAAGTTATATAAAAATAATATTCCTTTTTTTTTTTACAGAAAACCGAAAATATAAAAGATAAAGAAACATCAAGTAAATAAAATAATTTTAAGAAAGGCAGACAAAAAAAAACAACAGGCATAACAAATTTGTCACAAAGAATCGATTCATGAAATTTGTGTAATTGCAAAATCATCTCTCACAGGTTCATTTTTAGTAATTTAGATTTAATTT
>BQKZ01010506.1:0-19548 GCA_036244855.1 Temnopleurus reevesii | reverse complement strand
CAGCTGCAGTTAACCTGTAACATACGATTTGTAGAGACCAGTGACCAGATCGCTGACCTCGTGGGGATGTTTACCAAAGCTGTGGCAGAAACACCATTCAAGTGAGTTCAATGCTTAGAAAAGCAATTAATAAGAAGACAGGAATTTACATTCATGAAATACAGTCAACTCTGCCTAAGTCAAACAAGTCGATGTGATTTTCTGAAACAAATCATACAAAACAAGTGTTATTAGCCTATTCTTAGTCAAAATTCTCATAAGTCGAACAGATTTGTGTGGTCCCAACAGATTTTACTCAGGCAGAGTTACCTGGACTGTAAAAGCGAATAGCGTACATAATTGTGAATTTTAGTGAATTTGCTAAATTTCAGACTTTTTCACACTTTTAATGGCAAGTTGTTATTTCCACATTTTTAAGGATTATTGTACGAAAGTCCGTGTCAGTTGGCCCTTTGCATCCAGATACACATTTGAATTTAATTTGATGTTATCGGTAATATTGAAGCAAATCTTCTTATCTAAAGAAATCAACACTTTACCCCAATAGAATACCAGGAAATATTACAGGTAATTCTTGGAAGTTTTTCATATCACAAGTTTTCATTCAATTTTCTGTTTAGGATCCATGAAACTATGTTATAAAATTTCATTCTTGACAGGAGGAAACAGGACGAAGCAAAGTTCTCATTCCATGTCCACATAGACTGTGCTGGAGAGGTCAAGGTTGCCAAAGATGGCAAGGGACTGCTCAAGGTCTGGAAGCAACAGATTCAGCAACTTATATGATGGTTCATGAATAAATTTTGTTAATTTTTGTTTTACTTGGTAGGTGGAAGCGAGATGAGACCAAATTCTCATTCCATGTCCACATAGACTGGGCCAGAGGGGTCAAGGTGGCCAAAGATGGCAATGGACTGCTCAAGGTTTGGCAGCAACAGTTCCAGAATCTTATATAGTGGTTTATAAATAAATGTTATCAATTTTTTTTACTTGGCAGGAGGAAACGAGACGAAGCCAAGTTCTCGTTCCATGTCCATGTTGACTGGGTCGGAGGGGTCAAGGTGGCTAAAGATGGCAAGGGACTGCTCAAGGTCTGGAAGCAAAAGTTTCAGCAGTTTATGTCATTGTTCATAAATGAATGTTATAAATTTTTGTTTTACTTGGCAGGAGGAAACGAGACGAAGCCAAGTTCTCGTTCCATGTCCATGTAGACTGGGCCGGAGGTGTCAAGGCGACCAAAGATGGCAAAGGACTTCTCAAGGTTTGGCAGCAACAGTTCCAGAATGTTATATAGTGGTTTATAAATAAATGTTATCATTTTTGTTTTACTTGGCAGGAGGAAACGTGACGAGGCCAAGTTCTCATTCCATGTCCATGTAGACTGGGCCGGAGGGGTCAAGGTGTCCAAAGATGGCAAGGGACTGCTTAAGATCTGGAAGCAGCAGTTCCAGCAGTTCAGGAACGTCAGTCCTGAGATCGCATCAGCCATTGTAGCGCAGTATCCTTCACCGCAACTACTTTTCAAGGTAGGCTCAGTCTGTTCCATTTTGTTTCATGTTGTATGTCTAACTGTCCACCTGTCTCTCTCTCTCTCCGACTGCCCATCTGTGTTTACTTACTTTTGCTAGATTGACAATAGCCCAAAATAAAGACCTTTTTTCTGATAGGCTTGTGTGGTGATTTTTTGCGGAGATAGACAAGAATGAATAAAGGGGTAGTTCCTCCTGTATAATGCAATTGCAATGTCATGTCTGTTCTCTGATCTGTCTGTTCTTAACCCATCTGTCTACCACATTTTAATACTCCTGGTACCTTTCAAGACACTTAAGCTCTAGCTCATCAGACGCAGCACGATATCTTGACACTGCATTTAGCTTGGTCGTTATTGGCCAGTACGCTACTCTGCGCAAAGGATCCTAAACAATTGGCCAACCACAGAGAAGACATCGTATAAATGCCATGCTGTGTTTGATGTGAATGGGCCTATAGGCAAATGATCTTGAAACTTTGCCAATGCAATGCTTTGATGATAGGAAAATTATTTAAGACAAACTGAGCTACGTTGGTAGATATATAAAACAGGCATTGACAGGAGTGTGCAATGTGTTTTTGCTGTGGTAAAGGGGATTTAAATACAACTTCAAAATGCAATATTTGTTTATTATTTTGTTTTTATTTCAGGCCTACAAGGATTGTCGAACAGAAGATTCTGCCAAGAAGCTTCTACAAGATATTGTGGTAAGCACATGATTTTGGGTTTGAAACATAATTATGATGTTCTCTAAATTTTTTGAATGAATATGTTGAGAATAGGTACGGACAGGCACTTTACTTTCATGATATTTGCAAAACTTGCATCTATCACTTGCGTAAGATACAGGATCATGTAATGGCAGGGAAATTCATTTATTGATGTCAAAATCATGTTACCTTCATGATTTACAAACTATGCAAGAATTAAGAGTTTGAGCGGATGTGCCTATTTGTAATTTGGTCTTATTGGTGATAACAGGATGCAGATAACATAATAGAGGGAAATACCTCCAAAATGACTTCCTCATGGCCCACTCTCATGAATTTCCTACAAACCTCACTGTAGACAGTGCCGGAACAAAGTGTAATTGTAGCAAAAAGTACCCCGCCATGAGGGTTGGAGATGGAAAGCCATCCTGCCAAAAGAGTTGGAGACTCAGGAAAGCTGTTCCCCAGCTTAGGCATAGATGATTTTATACATATACATATGTATCTTTATAAATAGGATGTATGAAAATCATTAGTATTAATCAGATTGTGTTCCTTATATTTCAGGTGCGCCGTGGAGAGGGGGTCCTTACGACATCCAGACGAGTGGGGCCAGAGCTATCTCGGAGAGTATACCAACTTTTCACCTCTTCCAATGGGGAGCTTATTTTATGATGCTGCTTGTATTCAGGGTTTTGATAGTCATTGAAAATCCTAACAAACATTTATAAACCAACTTTTCACTTCCTCTTGTTTTATGATGCTTCTTGATTTAAGGGTTCCTATAGTTATGATGGTGCTGTGGTGTAGTGGTCATTACTCTCGCCTTTCAACTAGAGGGTCGTAGGTTCGAGTCCCACCCAGGGCGTTAATTTCCTTCAGAAATTCATCCACATTGTGCTGCACTCAACCCAGGTGAGGAGAATGGGTACCTGGTAGGAATATTTATTCCTTGAAACGCCAAGTGCGCTGCATGGTGGCTGCCGTGCTAAAGCCAGGGTAATAATGCTGCAATTGTAGAGCGCTTAGGGAATTCTCATGAAGAGTTGATAAGCGCCATGTAAAAGCCGTTCATTATTATTATTATCATGGAAAATCGGGGGAAAATTTGTGATCATGAGAGTCGGGGAATTGAACAATTTTGTGAATTGAGTCATGGAAAAATCATGGAATTCAGTTGATTTTTTTTGGTTTTGGTGTTGGAGAGACTAAAATGATATCTTGATCATGAAACAGTCCATGTACTCCTGTTATGAGTAAGATTTCTGTTGGAACAGATGGCTGTGACGGGAAGTGATTTTTTAAACTTCATCATAATAATAATAATAATAGATGCAATTTATATAGCGCACTTATCCACTCTGCGGAGTGCTGAAGGCGCTTCGCATTATTATTACCCTGCCTTTAGCCCGGCGTACACCAGCGCACTTTGCATTTTAAAGAATAAATATTCCTACCAGGTACCCATTCACCTCACCTGGGTTGAGTGCAGCACAGTGTGGATGAATTTTTTGCTGAAGGAAATAAACGCCATGGGTAGCATTCGAAACTACGACCCTCGCGTTGAAAGGCGAGAGTCAGAACCACTACACCACGACGCCTCCACGCCTTCATCAGAAAGGAACTCATGAAAAGCAGCAATATTGTCTTGTAAAAGTCATGGAATTCTCTTTCCAAATACCTATGGGAACTTCCATATATGGAAACCTTAGTGTTATGGGGTGTTGCTCAAAATCAACTGCAAATCACCTCCAACTTTGCACATTGTAACGCGCATTTTCATTCGCGCACGGTATGCGCATTTAACAAGACGTGTGTGAAACAATGATTTTGATTGGCGCGTTCTGATCAACTGCAACTTGCGATCAATAGCAATTATTTATGCATTACAATTTATAAAGTTGCCGTTGATCTGCAGTTGATTTTGAGCAACACCCCCTAAGTCTCTATGAGTGGACGATTCAAGTTCTGTGCAGGGATCAATGATTTTATAGATTGAACCATATGTGTGCTAACAATAAAAATTTAAAGTAATAGTACACGTTTCTTAAAAAGCAGAGTTTTATCCATGTGTCAATATAAAATATTTCTTGCCTGGCCTGTTTCAATATGTAAATTAAAGATCTCTGGTTTGATATTTTGTGCTTGATTATTTATAAGCAGCATGTTTATCTAGTAACAGACACTTAATGGAAAAGAGTGTTGTTTTGTGATTTCTATTATCAACATACCAGTTAAATGATTTCCATATTACTTATGAGATTATTAAAAGATATTCAGTGCAAATTGGGGGTCAAATTAAAGGAAGGAAAAAGCTTGGTAAAGTATATCCCAGAGTAAATTTTAGTCTAATATGGAACATACCAAAATGAGTTGTTTGTCCTGTACCTCCTTTCTTTTGGCCACATAATGGCGTGAAATATATAAGACAAATCTCTTTGTTTGCTGAAGCTCTATATAAGAAAAAGGTTAGTGTACATTTTGAAATCAGTACATATGTTTGTCTTTAACAGAAATTATGTAGTTCCATTTGGGGAATCCGAAGTCAGTTCTAGGAAAGTAAAATTCACTACCTCATGATTTGTTTATTTGTCTTTTTTTCGTGGGAGACTCCCATGTTTAATTCTTCTAATATTGTCTTCTTTTTTTCAAGGTGCAACAACGGACATAGAAAAAATATCATTTTCTCTGATACTTTTCAGATATAGATGTTCAGTCTGATTTATCTCAATCAGTTTGTACAGTAAAACCTTGCTACATTGAGGTTCTTGGGACAATGAAATTCATATCAGGTTTCTAACTATGTTAGGGTAAAAATCACAAAGAATTATAAAGATTTGGGACTAACAAAATTATCTTGTTATGTCTGCCAGCTTTATAGTGAGATTCCACTGTATTATGTAGGAAATCAACTTGGCAGAATTTAATTTATTACTGTATAAGCGAATATTTTAGCGTACAGATATTTTTGCGATTTCTGACCAGTTTGACACATTGGTGTGTAGTTATTTTCACGTTTCTGACAGTGTTTGTACACAATTGAATGTGCATTATACAGAGTGGAAATTTTCGCGAGGCCATAGCTGCGAAATTAGCGAAAATAAAACCACCGCAAAAATTTCAGCTTATACAGTAGTTTATACAAACAAAGATGGACAATGCTGCTCAAAAAAATGTGAATTTATTTATGACAACACTTGCTGGTTTCAGGTATATTTTCATTCCCATGTATTTATTTCATCATGTTTGTAGTCATTGTACAATATCAGTATTAAACAGTATATTATGAACTTTTGATTTGCATTATTCAGTTTCACAGTACAGTAGAAAATAAACGGGAAAAAGGTGTTAGGATCATGACAAATATGTTTAACAAGTTTGTCATATGCATGTAGGATTGTGATGTTTTCAATTTTCATTTTGATAAATTTAATATGCAATTGTTTTGGCAAAGTCTTGATTTATGTCCCTGCTCGTTCGCCCTTCATGCAATAGCTTTCACAAATAGTCAATTGAGGTGGGATGAAGTCCCCATTGCATGCATTTTTTTATACAGCTTATAATGTGGTATTGAGCTGAAGGAATAACGTGAACCTAAGCAATAATACTGTCATATTTACTGTTGTAAATACAATAAAGTTATATCATCTACTCTCATTTAATTCATGTGTTCTCTGAAAAATTACTTTTGTGTAGTGTGTCCGTGTGTGGGTGTGTCGGTTTTTAGCATAGACTGAAGACCATAGCCTGAAAATCTCTTATCTGAGAACGTACCTGCAATTGAGGTCTAACGAGGTCGTTGTGACCAGAGGAATTACCTCTTTATATTGAAACCTTGTTATCTCAGGGTCAAAATACAATAAAATACAAAGAGATGGGACCAGGAAAATTACCTTACGATAACGAGAGTTCGTTTTATCAGTGCTCTTTATAATGAGGTTTGACTTTATTTGGTAAAATCATAATTTCCACAGCTAAAAGTCCATGATTGTTAGCAAGTCAGGGATGTGTTCCTGGTGACCCTGTAAAAATGGACACTGATTCACACTCACAAACACAAATGTATTTCCTTGATCTACACCAATGTGTGTGCGGAGTGTGAAATCTATGTTTCCGCTACATGCATTCCAAAGGTCGTAATTTCTAAACAAGCATGTTTTCTATATACATGTAGCTGAAACAAACATAAAAGAGTTTTCATTCCTTAATCCAAACATCTGGGAGGTGTTTCACCAAGTCGTTCTTAAAGTTACGCACAACTTTAAGTTCGACTGGTATCAGTTCTTGAGCTGAATGCGCGTTATAGTGTGAACCATTACGCGCAAGAAAGGATACCAGTCGAACATAAAGTCGTGCGTAAAGTCTTTCTTATCTTGGTGAAACACCATCCTGTAGTGATATTTCCAATGTTCATTATTCTGAAGCCAACACAGCTTTGACATTTGGGAATAACAAACCTTGTTTCATATTCAGACAAACAAAGCCTGAAACATGAAAATAAGAATACCCACCACATAAACCCATATTGCGTTAGAGATATCATCTGATCCTGGGCTGTGTAACAGATGTATTTTCAGATGAATTCAGGGTTTTCATCACAGGTGAATGGCTGAGAGTATGGTCATTATTGTCACGGTTTCTCTCATTTTTCTTTTTTAGCTGTTGCATTATATTTCGGAAGAGAGGGCATCTGTGCTCCTTGTGTTTTCGCTCCTTGTATGCCTTATAGTGGTACGAACATGAATGGATGCCAGCTAACCATTTTGACCCAATGAAAAATGCAAACTCGTGTCTTGAAAACATTTTCATTGATGAGGTGTGAAATATCTAGGGCTGTAATTCAGAAGAATTTTCCTCAATATTGCCTGTTGCACACACAGATGCAACTGAAAAGCTTTGTGAATCACGTTATTTTGTTTCCCCGCCAAATGTCGGCATTTCATAGAAGACAAAATGGGTGACTTCGAGTACAGTGTTGAACGCTGGTGTTGGTGTTGCAGCAAAACCAACACCAGCCTCGACACCAAACTTGAAGTCTGTTGGTATTTTGGATAGACCTCTTAAGATTCTGACGTATTTCCGGTCGTTTCTGTATCACTTCTGTAAACTGACCAACGGTGTTGCAGCTCGGTTTACGGACCGTTTTGCTCTCTCAACACAAACACAGAACACCGAACTTGAAGTCACCCAATGAATGCCAAATTAAGGTTCTAGGTTGTGTTTCATAAAGCTGTTTGCAATGGTACCCACGATTGGTAACCCTGTCTTGTAATCAGTATGGCTAATGGAGCACCGGAGTAAAGGTCATCAGTTTGTACACTGAGTCAGGCATTCACTTGCGAACAGCTTTATGAAACACAACCCAGGTGTGTTCCAAATAGATAGATGTCCCCCTCTCCCCCCCCCCCCCCCCTAAAAAAAAAAAACCCCAGAAAACCTTTTAGGGTAGGAAAACGTAACTACCAACTTGCATTTTGTAGAATATATAACATGTTTTGCTCCAATGATTTAGAGAGAACTGGCTATCTTTGTGAAGCAGGTCAGAAGACCCTTCTCTTTGTTCTCCTCAAGTTTGGTGTCGAGATGAGTGTACTGTTGTGTCCACACCGGTCTTACAAATACAAAGTTGCTCTTTGCATTTCAAGTGCCAAACCTGGAAACATGTTCCTATGATGTGCTTTACAAAGATCCCCATTAACCAATGACAGCTGAACCAAATTAAATGGAATTTCCGTTAGAATCTAGGTAATTACAGTGATTTATCAATTTTTAGTAAAAAGTTTAAATTCAGGTTGGGCCATTTTAGAGGGTCAGCTGAGGGCATCCAAACAATAAACAGTCAAACCTCGTTATAATTAGGTCCTTGGGACCAGACAAATTATCTCTTTATATCGAAACCTTGTCATATCAGGGCCAAAATAAAATAAAATATAAACAGATGGGACCAGGAAAACTACTCTTTTATCGCGTGATCTCATTATATCAGTGCTCTGTATAACAAGGTTGGACTGTAGTTGGGCTTACTTTCGTAATTTTCATTACTTTCCCATGGAATTAAAAGAATAGATCGGCAGTATACAAGTTCAATTTAATATCGGCTTCATCATTTAATACATATGTACAGCTCAATTAAATCATCATTCGTAGATAGATAACAGGAGATGGTTATTCACATTACTTCACTTAAAATAATATGCCTGTGCAAAACGAGCCTTCTCAAATAAGTTCTTCATCACTACCGCATGTATCTGAAAACATTTAGTGATTTGCTTCACAAATTTGTTAAAACAGTCATTAAACGTACTTTATGGTGGCTCTTTGTAGAACGCTGATAAAATTGGTTCTGGATATTATTCTAATTAATTAACATCATACTTTCTAATTATTGTATCCTCAAATGAACTTCTGCATAAAAGGATTTAGACTATTGGTTAAAAATTTACAAGGCATGTTGCGCCAGCACAACCTGCATGCAATTCATTCATGTTTTCACTAACTGACAGGAGCTAGAGGGTACAGTTGCATGAAATGAGTTACAAATTCATGTAAATGTGTCCTTCAATAGAATTAATACATTGTTCAATCGAATGCCCTTTGAATTTTTGCTATCATGGGATTCCTTTGTCTTCATGCAATAATACCCGTTGGCTCCCTTCACTTCGCGAAATCATGGATGAATTTATCTAAATCTATTCTTACCAGCCTACCAGAGAGCTTTGTCAATCTAATAAAAACCAATGTGAAAGTTTAACTCGGAAGGCCACCGCACACTAGACCACTTTAAGTTGTACAACCATAAGACCAATTTTGCAAATTCGGAAACAAGCGACAATAAGTCGCCTCACAGTGATTTACTTGATCAAGTACTTCACCTTGAGACTTCGTATTATAGTGTGTTTCATTAGTTGCAAAATTGGTCAGAAGGTCACACATCTAAAAGTTTTGATGTGTGCGGTGTCTTTAATCTTGACTGTCACAAAATGAGGAAGGTTCAACCATGAAATTAAATTACCAACAAATATATATCATCACAAAGAATCTTATACATTAGCACAATCAAAATATGTATTTTTTATCAGATACATGTACTTAACAAGGTGATTTTCTGATCGGTTTCTTACAACAATGAACACTAAATTCATTTGGAGTCTGAATAAACATGATTTCACTGGAGCACTTACAACAATCGACAGATTAAAATGAGGTCGGCGCATAAAATTTCTATTTTGAAATGGCTGAATGTTTAGACTATTTAAAGGCACATTAATTATCATCTTAAAGTACAGGTAGCTTATGTAATATATCAATTTTAAATACCCAATTTATGATTTAATCTATACTGTACACCAAGCTTTCATGAGTTGATCCTCACTTAAGATGTCACATACCAGTACATTGATTAAAAATCCACACAATGATTAGAAAAGCATTCACAGATTCAACATATCTGAAATAAAAGAGAGAAGAAAATAAGTGAGCTTTTAGCGTGAAAGATTTCTATACTTGCATCAACCAATTGTGATGATCATGATGATAAAAAGGTAACTGTCCAGCTCATCTCTCTCTCAAAAAGGTGAATTACAATAATTTATAGTTGGACAGCTGTAATAAAAACTGATGGCACAATATAACATCTGTTTTCTAAGTGCAATTGACACCCAGATTTGTTTGTTCCAACATTTTTTTTTATTGAATTTAACGAGCAATGAAATGTATTGATTTTGAAGTTTGAATATGATTTGTTTGTCAAGGGATGACACAATCTGCATAAAACCCCAAATCTTAGTGAATTTGGCTCTCAACTTACAAGGTTAACACAATAGATCCTGAAACAATTACATCAAACAAAATAATTTACAGATATAAAAATTCTTTAAAAATACTTAAAAACTGTCATTGCACAAAACATATTTCACACTCTATATGTGTTCATTTACATTCCTAATGGAGAGCCCAAGAACTTACAGTGCATCTACATTCTCAATTTAACCCTTCAGTAAATTCTATGACTTTAAAAATATGTAATTTGACCATTATCATAGTTCAGTAAAGAATCATGTTCATTTAAATGTTTTTGCTGTCATGATGGTATATTCTAAGATAGTCCATAGAATGCTTACAAAGCACCAGGGGACAATTGCAAAAAAAAAACAGACTTGGCTAAACTCTCTTGCCAAGTGGTCTTAACTTCTTGTGCCATCCTCTTAACATAGATGTATCAACATTTGTGTCTATTCTCGGAGGTTGGCACAAGAAGTTATGACGTCTTAGCAAGAAATGAATTGTTAAGACTATTTCGTGCAATTGGTCCCTGTTCGCAAATGTTATTTCTTTGCATTTTGCAGCAATGATTGAGTGCAAAGCATAGATAAGTGGACAAGGCTATGATATATATTCCTGATTGAAATATTTTAAAGATTTTTGAGGTTATAGAATTGGTATTTAGAATAAAGTTGTTATTTTTCTCAGAGTCTTGTTCCATTTGCTCGATACAATTCACAAGTGAATGAATCAAATATAATAGTTCACTGGTTAGAAATGTGAAAATCAGGGATTTTCGTACAAAATTGATGAACATTGGAAAATCTATCGCAAGGCTAACTGATTCATCCTAAGTGATCAAGTGCATGGTATATTTACATTTCCAGGTTATTGTTGCTCAAAATGGTCTTGGTTAAAGTGCATTTTCTTCTTGATTAAGTCCAGGGCCTACCCAAGATAAAAATACGTCGAGAGCTATGCAATAATAATACTCCCCAATATCCTAGAGCCATTTCAAAACTAAAATTTTCATAAAAATCTGGCATTGACTCAATTGCATTTCCTAACTAGCACACAATAAGCTCTGTTATATTCTGGTAACTTACAGAAGAAAAAGACGATTAAAAAAGACTGGTCATAATCCACTTCAGATCAGAAAATCAAGATCTGTGTATCAGAGTCAATTAAATGGCAAGATAAATGAGAACCAACATTGGCACAAGCAAGTTGTCTTCACAATCTCAAAGGGCGATGCGGTGATAAGTTTATCTTAGTAAATCCTATGTTTGGGGCACTGACAAGCCATGCACTAATAGTATCGAGAGTAAGTCCAGAGGACATGTCTCATCTAGATTTTCCCAGATATTTTTTTTTTTTAATTTATATGTCATTGACATGACATTGGTGCTTAAATAATAATTCCATCAATAGCTAATTGCCAAAGGATATTCCTATTTAGTGTAGGTTTGAGGAAAAGGATGGTAGATGTATTTCACAGTGACTTGCTCCTCATAGATTTTTCATCAACCACTGATGCTACTGGGTGATGAAAATTTCTGGGAAAGATTATTTTCTGGAAAATGTTTTCATACCTATTAAGGTCCTCGCACAACAAACACGGCACGACATCACAGCACAGTATTTACGCAATGTCTCCACTGCGATTGACCACTTGTTAAACATCCTTTGCTTGGAGGAGCGCGATGGCCAATAACAACCCCGATACTGTGTAAATACTGTGCCGTTATGCCGTGCCATGTTTGGTGTGCTAGACCTTTACACTGTACCCAGGCTTCTCAGAAGAATTCAGAGATGCCAACCATTCCGGACTATGCACTTGGTCAATTTTCATATACAGTTCAGACTTTCACCGCAAGTGAATAGCTGTGAGTATGGTAATCATGATGCCATGTTTCCCCTCATTTTTGCGCAGCTCTAACATTATTCACATTTCAATTTTAGCTCATGCATATTTCAGAATGGTTGGCATCTCTAAGAAGGTCCCCAAATTAGGGAATTTCCTGAAAGAGGAATTTTGCCTATACCTAGGTATTTCAAGGATTTTTTTTTAAATGGACTTTTTCGTACACCTTTGTACAGAGGTATCTCAGAATAGGTCATGATCATCACAAAGTTTCCTGAAAAAAGGACTTTTGCCTATACCTTTGTACACAAGGAGCTCAGAGAAGTGTCCGAACATTAACAAAATTCCTAAAGGACTTTTGCCTAAACCTAGGTATCTCAGAGAAATTTCCTGATGATTGACATTTTCCTACACCTTTGTACAGAAGTATCTCAGAAAATGTTCCTGTAATTAGGAAATTTCCTAAAAGTAGTCTCATGCCTACACCTTTGTACACAAATATCTAACAAAAAATATCTAATTGGGAAATTGCGCAATGAATGGCATCTCTAAATGAGGCTAATCAATAAAGGATTTGTATTTGGAGTGATTCGGCGTGCCCCTATAAGAATTTTTCATCAAGATCTTCTTTACATAGTCAGAAAATTTCCAGAAAATGGGCTTTCCTCGATACATGTGTGCACAGGCATCTCCGAAAAATTTCATGATATTGAGAAATTTCTTGAAGAGTAGCAACTCTGATCACGTCTAGTTGGAACAGTTCCTGAAAATGAACTTGTGTCGATACATTTGTGCACAGGCATCTCAGAAAAATTTCATGATCTTGGGAAATTTCTTAATGAGTAGCAACGCTGATCAGGTCTAGTCTGAAAATTTCCTTAAAATGGACTTTCTTTGACACATTTGTGCACAGGTGCCTCAGATAAATTTCATGACATTGAGAAATTTCTTGATCAATAGTGACTCTGATCAGGTCTATTCAGAAAATTTCCTGAAAAAGGACGTTTATCGATACATTTGAGCACAGGCATCTCAGAAAAATCTCATGACATTGCAAAATTTCTTAATGAATAGCAACTCTGATCAGATCTAATAAGGGTATCATTCCAGAGGCCGGAATTGGGGAAAATGTGCTCTCGAATCACCCCTGGAGAAGATTTTTCCATCACATAGTCCAATCTTGGCGAGGATCCACATCATCATACGTCCTCCGCCTCCGACTCCATCTTCTCTTTCCATCTCTTTGACATCATACTGAGGACCGTCTGCGTTCCTTTCGTCTTGCACTCCGTCTTTGACTCGTGGGCCCGGAGCAGCCAGGATAGGTTGTCTTCCAGGAAGTTCTTGAGGCCAGGAGGCAGGGGGACCACGTCCAGAACGTTGTGCTCGGGCGGGACTGCCTTGCGCATCGCCTGGCAGCAGAAGAACTGGAGGTTGCTGGGGAAGGACTTGGTGTTGACCAGTCGCATGCTGGACCGGGCTGCCGTGGAGCTGACGATCGGGTACCATGTCTTGCTCATCAGGTTCCGTGTGACAATTCCTGCAGAATAAAGAGGAAAAATTGTAGAATTTCCCTAGTACGTCAATATACAGGTAACTCTGCCCAAGTCAAATATCTTGGGACCACAAATATCTGTTTTAATCAAAGAAGTTTGGCTTGGGGGTAACGTTTACAGGCTTAACATGATACATGTTAAAAATTCAGTGAAAATTCAGTGAAAAAATTCAGTGAATTTTGACTTGGGCAGAGTTGACTCTATTTGTTGCCATATCAGGATTTTGTATGTCCACACTGCCAAAGAATTAAATTTTGAATTTGATAAAAAATTTCAGAGCTTTGGTTTTCCTTCATTTTCAATTTGTGCTTGCTCTTCTACATTCGGTAATGTTTGGATTCCCTTTGAAATCCAAACTTTGGGTTTGGACAATGTAGTGCCATAATGGAACTTCTTACATGTTATCAAACACACTGCACTCATTGGCACACATTGGTGAATTTGGGTGCTCCATGGTGTATCTCACTGTACTAGAATCTTGAAAAGTGAGCCAACAGTGCAATGAAAAAATTAAAAAGTGATCCAAAACAATTTTTTTGTAAAGAAAGAGGAGATAAAGTTAGATGTTGTACTTCCAGTACATAATTGCAGTCTGCTTGAATTTAGTCTTCTTCTCGTGGGCTTATTCAGCAGCAGTATGATTGACTGGCTGACCCGTGGAATAAATACAACCACCAAAAGCAGATGATCTTTCTCTGTCTCTTTAATAATCAACACCCCTTTGTCATCAAAGTCAGTCCCATCACAGGGCCATGAAAGTATTTTAGGGAATTGGCAAAGTGGACATGGGGGAAAGTCCTATATTAGGTAAATACATGTACATCATTCTCACCTAAATGCTTTCCATTCTTGTAGTAAGTTAGGGTCCCAAACCACATGTCCAGATGCATGCCGATGACAGCACCCTGGCCAAACTTGCTACAGTACAAACGGCCGATACCTCCCTTCTGGAAGCGACCGGTGTAGGACAGTCCACAACTCTCGCTGCCTGGCTCGTGACCCAGCATGCTGCAGAAGGCTCTTGAGTACTGGTTCAGATCAACCTGCTTTGTGCCAACCCCAATCATCTGAAAAATGAGAAAAGTGAATGACGTTCAATAAGGACTTTGAAAACTGAATCAATCACACCCACTTAATTATTTCTAAATAGTCAAAGTGAAATGGGCAAAATGAGCTACGTGCATGCCTGCCTGGAATATACAGATCAATAAATTTGTTTGAGAAAAATATCAAATGCAAATGTTATCAATCATCTTTCAGTTCCACATCTATCTATCAGTCTGTATATACCTTGTATATTTTTAGTAATAGTTCCATTTATCAAAAAAACGTTATTTGAGATTTTTTCATCCTTTTCTTATTAATATGTACTACTTTAAAATCATACCTCTTAGCCTCAGGGCCGGGAATTGTAAGACTGCAAAGATATGCATTAATCAAAGAGGATTATTTCCATCTAATGATCTAAAAACTTTGATGTCATCATCAGAAAGCAAGACCTTGTACTATTGAAAGTATGTAACTTCTGCATTGCATTGCTTAATACAAGTGAATGACCCAATGCCACATACTTAAATTCCATACAAATAAAATTGTCTCTTGCTTCAGTACACAAACTGTTCTGTAGTGTTACAATTAGACAGTGATCACTAATTCGTTTTGAATAATGTACATGTAAATGGATTGTGAAGTCTACAAAACTGCTTCAGTTTCATTTAAAGGGGAACCAACCCCTAGGATTATAGTGCTCTAATTCTTTAAAATTTTGATGTACAAAGTGAATGAGAAGGAGTCTGACCTGACATCGCAGATTCCGTTGATGTTGCAGATTGCACGGATCCCTATCAGCAGCAGTGATCGTCATATTTCTGTGAATTTAAAAACTCACAACTTTTGAATGAGTTGTCCGATTTTGCTCAAATTTCAATAGTTTGATCATATTATTTTTTTTCATTCGTTGAGAGCAATATAATTCCAGGGGTTTGGTCCCCTTTAATGTTACATGTACACTCCCTGTATCTCACCATATCGGTGCCGTAGACGGGCGAGACCATCTTGACCTCCCAATAGAACTGACCGTCCCTCATGTTCTCTGACCCCCTGGCTGCTGCTGTCCCGCAGCTGTAGTCCAGGTGAAATCGCACCTCCGTCTTCATCTTTGCCAGGCAGCATGCATTGGACTTGGCATTGTCATCCCACTGCCATTCAAAACCTGCATGAGATATGGAAAAATAATTGGATATTTATTCAAAACTCGTCTTCTTTACTAAAACCTCCTGTCTTCAATGCGTATTTCACCTGACTCAGCTGTGGGTTGTTCTTCATTTTATTTTTAATGTTGAAGATTTAGTTCAGCATTTGCAAGGCGCTTATAAGCTGTAGTATAAAGCGCAAAAAAAAATAAATTATTATTATTGTAAAGCTCTTAAATACTGTAAATCAAACAGATAAACAAACAAAATTGGACCTCCATCTTCATCTTGGCCAGGTAGCACCCATTAGACTTGGCGTTGTCATTCCACTGCCATTCAAAACCTGCATGAGATATGGTTCATTATTTAGGTAGCATGCTCTTAGATATTGTAAAACAGACAAAGAAACAAAGAAACAAATAAGCCTCGACATTAATATGTCTTCCTTTTGGCCCGGCAGCTTGCATTGTACTTGGCGATGTCATAATAACAATAAATTTACATAAAATCTTTATAAATGCCTAATTCCAAACTAGTTCAAAGAAATGGCAAACTCTTGGCATTTCTAGATCTCTGTTAATTATGAAATATGCAACATCTGCTCTAGAGTTCCTTGCCAAAAAGGAGTCTGCTCCAACCACAGCACTTTCATGAATGAATGGAAGTTAATTATTTGTCCATTTTTTCAATCACTTTCATAGTGTCAATGATTATTCTGAACACGTTACAATGAAATAGGGAACAACCATGTATATGTAGGTCCAAGATAACCTTTCATGCAATTGAGAGCCATATGTGTAAATGCCAGCAGATAATACAGTTTAATGAATAGTCGGGTGAAATAAACTTAATTTCCAAGTGTGAGGGAATATTGAAGAGGTATAGTATGCATTTGCACTTTATTTTCTAAGTGAATGAGTTCCGAGCATATAATTGTCTTGCTCTTATCAAATATCAAGCAATAGATCACTTTTGTAATGTATTCAAATTTTATGCATGCTTCTTTGTGAAATTCACAATGGCAAAACATTTGCTCACTGATAACAATTAATTGTATTTCAATAGATGGAATGTGTAGCCCAATGGTTGTTGCTAAGTTGGGCAAGCCACAATGTTTGTCCCTCCTACATGGAGCAATGCTAATGTATGCAAGTTGCCTTATGACTATTTACTCTCATTGTTTCGAACAGCTGAATGCAAAGTTTGAACAAGGGGCAGACACTTATACATGTACATGTATACATTTGAATGTTACTAAACTGGTCTATTCATTCACATTGTTACATCTTTGTCAGATGGTCAATAATGAAATAATTGTTGAACTAATAATGAATTGCATTTGAATAGAATGAATAAACATCACCTGCGGTTCTTGTTGCTGTGGAGAACAAAATACAATGCTTCTTAAACCTACTTAGCATCATCAATGTGCTGTTCACATTCTGATCATAGTAATGTCATCACCTATTGGCAGCCAAATTCATTGTTTGTCTTAAGGCAAACATAAATGAATTTGTCTCCATTAGAAAAATCATTGGGATGTACATGTACATTCTCCCAAAGTACAATCATACACTAAATCAATGAAGGGCAAATAGCTGGACAAACTAAACAACTCTGAATTCAAACCTTCAAGTGGCTTAGGCAGACAAAAGATTGTGTCTTCCCTGTTCATTCAGGTACAACATTTTCTCCATTTCTTTGTAAAGCCTTTAAGGAAATATCCTTTTATTTCTGTTATATAGAATCATGGTTACTTTTTTCTTAATTGTTTTTTTTTTTGTCCCAAATCTAGTCATTAACTTTGATAGTGATGGTCGTGGAAAATGCAATGACAATGAAATCTAATTAAAGACATAGCTATTGGTTCAAAAAGTTCCTTTCAAAACTTCACAATGGCTTGAGTGCACAAAAGAAATTACCTTCCTGGAGTCATTCTGCAAAGAAATGTTGAGCATTTTTGCTGAATGACAGATAAGCTCCTTTCTTTTGTCTCCTAGATCTATTGTTAAAGCTTGAATAGGGAGTACATTAATTTATCCAGTTTCTTTGTTCCATGATTTCAAAGTGAAAAGACCTGGAAGTGTGCACATTATTGGGAACTTACATGGTGTTCCACACTTCTCTATAAAATTTCTATGAGATTGCAGCATGCTAAATTGCGAGATCTCCTGTTTTTACGAGGGCTGAAATTTTGATCCCCAATTAGAAGCTTTTTAAGGTATTAACATGCCCTTGAAATTACCCTTTGGCTTAAAGTGTGTATTTCCAAGCTTTAAAAGGGAAAAGAAAATTAAACTTGAATAATCTATTATTAGGAAAATGTTGTGTCTGAACGATACCAACAATTTTTTTTCCATGAACTGTGCCTTCAATTCATAATGCACCCATTTTGCAGAAAAATTAGGAATGCGCATGCATTAGTCATCTTCCCATGTGGACAGCTAAGACAAGAGTAGACTTGAATCTTGATCAAGTCTAACCAGGGAAAGGCACACCAAATTTCGGCGCTAATGCACTTTCGTATCCAGCGGCACTGCCGCCGGTGTACACAAGACGGAACTTTAAAGAACGAGTCATCTCCATTCTCACGGCTGGATACAAAAATGCATTATTACTAGGCTAGTTATTAAACCCAAATTTCTACATGAAATTACCAGTATATTTGTTGTTTCTCTCATCTTCTTCTGCCCCGCTCGAACTCATTCCCATCTCTTCTTCGCTCCCAAAACCTGGCCATCCAGCTCCATCCCTCAAGATCCCCACTCCAGTCCCTTCAAGACTCCCTAGCCGTCGAACCTGAGGCGACACTCCACCCCTTGGACTCATCGACGGAGGCGGTGGAACTAGCGGTGGCTGGGGTAAACTCACGGGGCCCTGGTCCGCCGACGACCCACTCCCGCCCGTCGGGGAACCACCAACCCCATCCGTATGATGATAATGGCGGATCAAGTCTGTTGTGGGTGGAGTGTTCTCTCTTCTGCTTGAAGGTCCAGAACATGGCGGTGACACTTTAGAACACAATGATGATGTTGAATTCACTGGTGAGAATGATCGTTTCCGCTTTTTCTTGGGCGGTTGATGGAAAATGGGTTTTGTGTCAAGCTGAGAATTGTGCTGTTTTTGTTCTGTTGTCGAGTTTGAGGTTGCAGATGTTGACGGCATTTCCTCTGTTTTCACGGTTTCCTTTTCACTGGTGTCTTCTTTAACTTCCGATATATTGCGCTTAGTTTTACCAGAGTCCTCCATGTTAATATTGCACTTGCTAAAGTTAACCCTAAATAAATATTCTACTTGTATAATTATATTGAATAACATAAACATGCACTAATTTCTCCGTTGCTCCTGTCTGCTTGGACTCTCCACCGAAAATGCAATGAATACGAGAAAACGCGAGACGCGCTTACGCACATAACCGTACGTGCGCACATTTCTTTTCCTAGTTTCATAATTTTCTAGATCTTGGACAAATTTTCTAGAAACGACTGCAACTCGAAACTATCGCAGCATGCGAGAATACACGTGGTGGAATATTCATGACTTTTCTAAGTTAAGAAATATTTTTAAAATCCTAATTTACTTGAATACAGCATTGATATTGGATCATTTTTTGAAATGTAGCCATAGTGTAATCAAATAAGGACAAATTATCATTGATGGTGAAGTAGATATTTCATTAGGGTCTACTTAACACAGACTAAGTTTCATTCTTATTTCTATTTCAGACTTGTAATAAACCATAAAATGGGTATAATCCAAATAGTGATCGTTTATTTCCGTGTTACAAAACCACAGTTGGTCAAAAGCTCTCATAATTCTTCTTGACAAGAGAGAAGGGGGAGGGGAGAGGGGAGGGAGGGGGCTCATGAACCCCATTTTCTATTGCAATAAATGGGACTAGCTTCACATGGGATTGGTTTGATTTCATTTCATT
>BQKZ01010503.1:0-18856 GCA_036244855.1 Temnopleurus reevesii | reverse complement strand
GAAGCAATCATCATCAGAACAGATTTTAACGGCTTTACCAATTTAGATGGTAAAAGGTTAAAAGGTATAATTTGTATATAACCTGAACATAAACTTACCTCAAAATAACTTTATTCGACATTATATTAATTAACTAGTTAAAGAGTTAGAAGCAAATAAACGTCTCCTTCGCGATCGACGCACGGTGCCTAATCCCGAGGATGGCTCCGAGCGTTGGTAATAAGGTGCGTGCGCGTCTTTTTTGTGAACGTCTCAAAGAGGTACATACGTGTATATACCTCTATGGAACATCTTTATCTTACACGTGTGAGCTAGTCTTTGTACAAGTCCTCTTTTGATTTATTATTGGAAACGTCCTATTTTTTTAATTCAGCATTTTTAAAACTACACATGTCTTTAATGTCATGTCATGTTTGGGAGAGTTGGTTTATATATTTAAGTTTATGTTTATTGACTATCTGTGCACATATTAATGCATTCTATAGTTGTTATTTGTCAGCTGTATTTATATTTTTCTTGTCATATTTATTCCAACCTTTTCTTTCTTTGACATTATTGTTCTTGTCTATATGTGTTTTTGTGATTTTTAAGTGGTTTTTAAACCGAATAAAGAAGTATTGAATATATTACCAACCAACGATTTTCTTTGCCTCAGATACCCTTTGAGGTTAAAAAACAACCTTTAGCCCAGGCACTGCTAATATTAAAGCAAGCTACTTGGAAAAACAACGACAAAATACAAAAAATGACAAAACACGAGAAAATGGTTCGTGAAAGTTAAGCGATTGTTTTTCCCTTTAGATTTTATTTTGTATCGGTCAGTGACACAATGGCTAGGTCGTCCAAGAGAGCTGGTCATTATTTCTTAATTTACCCAGATATCGTCTTTTCCTTTTCACCAACCGGATGAAACTTAATCAGTTTATGATGAAACAATCATCATCCAAACAGATTTTAATGGCTTTACCCAACTTAAATGTCCTTAACGAGGTCAATCTAAAAGATTCCATTAGTGATTATATTAAAATACAAATAAAAATGACTTATTTGTTTTAAATGCCAGCAAAATATATTTGAGTTGACAGAGGGGAGCATTAGTTTGGTTGGTTTTTGCTTCGGAATAGATTGATTGCTTACATTTTGTAAGCGATGTAGACTATTCTGTAGTTAAAACCACAGGGTTCGTGTTAGTTGTTAAGAATCGGAGCTTTAACCCCTTAATGGTTACATATCAATGTGGAACTAGATAACGAAACATCATATACATGTATTCTATGGGATATTAATTATTCCTTTTTATCATGTTTATAGTGAAGGTTGAAGGACCAGGGTGAGGTAATCTATTAGATAGAAAGAGGAAATCATTATGTAAGATTTTGAATGAAATTCTGGTCAATTTAGTAATTCTGTTGATTGATTATACAGAAATACAAAAAATTGGTAGATCATGACCGTTATTGTTGTTATTGCATTAATAGTGAATATAATAATAATAACAACAACAATTGTAACAATAATAATCATATCAATGATAATGATAATAATAATGATAATAATAACAATAATAATAAAAGTAGTGATAATAATAATGATAAAAACATTAATGATAATAATGATAATAACAACAACAATTGTAACAATAATAATAATAATAATGATAATAATAGCAGTAATAAAAATAGTAGTGATAATAATAATAAAAACATTAATGATAATAATGATAATAGTTACTATGTTATTGCTATTATCATAATCATCATCATCACCGGCACCATCATCAGCATCATCAATGCTATTATGGACGCATTGAAATTCATGAAGATTTTCCGAAATAATCAAATCCAGACAGAAAAAGAATAATTAATCTCAAAATACATATTTTACTTCGGCCAGATGGGCTCTATCACATTCCTTATTCTATGAATGAACAATCAAAAGCTGACAAATAAGTCTCTACAAGATTGGTAATAAATTGTTCATTGAATGGGTGGTTTAGACTTTGGCGGCACGAGGCCATAAAACCATAATGACATAGACATAGCTATTCTGATACTGGTAAGACACCTATATACTGCCATCGTTCCTGTAAAATTAAAGCAAGGTTGAATGGTGCTTTAATGGTGGTAACTAGTTTTGAAAAAAAAGAGAAATCAAATGTTACTGAAACATTCATGAAACTTATAACTTAGGCATGAACATATTAATACCGAGGCCAAATAGTCTGTAAAGAAAGGGCATTAGATTAGTGAAAATGATTAGAGAATAACTTTTGACCGGATCTAATCTGTGTCTACGGATGATCTTTCCGCTGAATACTTTTTATTTCAATTAGAGCACAAAATTTCAAGGTTGTCTGTAATATGTTTACATTTGCAAATGGATTTCGTTGTCAGGGGAAAATTCCAGAAAAAAAATAATGAGATAATATAATGCTTGGCGACCAATGAGGGCACATCCAAGAAGTTGTACAAAATCAATAAATATTAAAAAAAAAGAAGGAAAATCCTATCAAATATCTTTTTTTTTAATAGATACTGCTATCCGACATTATACTTGCAAGCGTCGTGGTGCAGTGGTTCTGATTCTCGTCTTTCAGGCAGATGTCCGCGGTTCAAGTCCTACCCATGGCGTTAATTTCATTCAGCAAGAAGTTCATCCACACTGTGCTGCACTTTACCCAGGTGAAAAATGGGTACCTGGCAGGAATTTATTCTTTAGAATGCTTGAGCGCCTATAACTGGCTTGCTCTGCAATTATAGCCAGGGTAATAATATGGTACCTAGTATCAAGCGCAGTAGAGTATATGCATATAGTGATTGTGCTACATAAATGTATCTATTATTATTGTTATTATTATTATCATTATCTATGATCAGTCTACCATTTAGCTATGGGCATCCTAAATTCATTGTATCGCAATAATTCTATTGATGTATCACTTTCCTTCTTTGCATATGTAACGTCATTAGTCTAATTTCGCTTATCACTCTGATGTATCACTTATCGAATAACCCAATTGTAGGTAAGGTATAGTAAATTTAAAGCTTGACTCACACTTTTGCGCTTTTAGCCTGAGTCGGCCTAGAGTTTGTGAAAGTTACAAACGCTCCCCGAGCACACAGTATGCGTAGATCAGGCGGTGTAATGACGTTCGGTTTTCGCTCGAGGGGTGTACGCTGAACGTCAGTCTACCGTATGACCTGCGTATTTGTTCGTCAATGGAGTGTTTTTAGTTAAAGAGCTGCATAGGCTGACGCAGGCTCATAACGCAAAAGTGTGAGTCGGCATTCAGTCCGGAAATGTTGATGCTTCCAAATGAGATACGATCAAGATCATGATCAAGGCTAAGGTCATAATTAGGCCTTGCGTCAAGAGTTATATTNATTCAGTCCGGAAATGTTGATGCTTCCAAATGAGATACGATCAAGATCATGATCAAGGCTAAGGTCATAATTAGGCCTTGCGTCAAGAGTTATATTTGGATTTATCATATAAACCTACAAGCTACATTTACAATCATACGAATTGAATAAACAAAAGGATTTCGTTCAGGTTATGAGATTACCTTGAGCCAATGGCATCTGGGTTGTCTTATACATTCAATTGATTTCCGCACGTTTTATTAACTAAAGAAGAATCACACCTATATCTTTGTGGCAAACGCTCCCCGAACGCAAAAATAGAGCGGAACGACGCTTAGCTGACGTGAACGTAAGTACGTCGAGCGCTGACGCCTTTAAATACCGTCCGGCTCACACCTATTTGTTTTAAGCCTGTGTCGGCGTAGAATTTGTGAAAATTAAAAAAAACCTCCCCGATCCCATAGTATACGCGGATCGAATGGTAGAATGGCGTTTGGCTTGCGCTCGAGGAGAGTGCGTCTAACGTCAGTCCACCCTAGAACTGCGTTTTTGTGCTTTAAGGAATCGTTTTTAATCTAAAAAAAACGCTCTATGGGCCTTCGCAGAATAAAAATGTAAAGGTGTGTATCGTCCGTTGGTCCGGAAGTTTTAATGCTTTCAAAAGAGACCATGATCCTCATCATTATCAAGGCCAAGGCCATCATTAAGCCTTGGGTCAAGAGTTATATTTGGATTTATCATATAATCCTAGAAGCTACAATTACAATCATACGAATTGAATAAACAAAAGGATTTCGTTCAGGTTATGAGATTACCTTGAGCCAATGTCATCTGGGTTGTCTTATACATTCGGTTGATTTCTGCACTTTGTTAATTACTTGTGTCAAGGCTAACTCACACCTTTGTATTCGTAGCCAGTGTCTTCCTAGCCCAGACTCTGGCCGTTTTTTTTTTTTTTTATCTTTTCCCTCTCCCTCTCTTGCACTCCTCCTATTCATGCACTCAACCCCACGGAAGGCGCTATCCCCTCAGATTCGAGGGAGAGAAAGTGAGCGGATGTCATCGTCTTGACTACTGGGGGCGTTTCTACTGGTTATCAGATAAATTTCGTAAACAGTCCAGGCAGTGGACTAATGTCTTCCAAGCGATCAGTTTGCTTCGTGAACGCCGAGATACAGGGGGCGACGTTTAGTTGACGCCAACACGTGAGGTCGTCGAGAGCTGACCCATTCAAAGGCCGACTCACACATTGGCGTATGTAGCCTGCGTCGGCCCAGCGTTTTTTGTTGAATTAAAAATGCTCCCTGAGCGCACAGTACACGCTGATCAGACAATGAACTAGTGCTCGGCTTGCGCCCATGGAGCGAACGCCGAAGGTCAGTCAACCGTATGACATGCGTCTTTGTGCGTCCAGGGAGCCTTTTTAATTCGGGGGATCGACTATAGTTGTAAGCTTTTCGCCGCTAGAGAGCGTGGATCAAATGCTTAATTTTGATTGGTCCACCCCTGACCTGACCTGGCGGGTATCGATTTCCGGTTGTGACGGGTACTTCCGGTATAAATTACATGCGCCACGTTCATTCCTTTCGCAGTTATACAATACACAGACAACTTCAATCTGAAACCAAATTTCATTATCATCTGTAATATTCCTTTGCTTTGGTGATTACATCAAACCACAGAACTCGGATGCATCAAACAGTGAACGTGGCGCATGTAATTTATACCGGAAGTACCCGTCACAACCGGAAATCGATACCCGCCATGTCAGGTCAGGGGTGGACCAATCAAAATTAAGCATTTGATCCACGCTCTCTAGCGGCGAAAAGCTTACAACTATAGTCGATCCCCCGAATTCTAACACACACACACAAACACGCTGGGCAGACACAGATTAAAAACGCAAAGGTGTAATTCACCGTTGACGTAGGTAAATCGTCTTGGCTCAGTATGTCTTGCGTTCTCAGACCGTGATAAACGTTGGTTATACTCTCAAAGATATTTGTCAGCCTTCAAAACAAGGGCTCCGTAACATACATGTATAGATTTACGATAAAATCGTACGATTTATATATCAATCGCAAGTCTATGGGAAATCATGTGCTAATGTTTGCTATTGATCGCAAAAGTGATTGCATTTATTTTATGTTACGGGATCAGATGGATTTAAGTTGAACTGTTATTTCTATGATTCGTGCAATTAAAGGTGCAAGGATTTACACATTAACTTATCACAGAAGAAAATATGGAACCCAAAGGCTGAACAGAACTTATGCAACATGGCAGTGGCATTGCGTGGTGTATCCACACGATTCAATGATTGAATATTTTCAGCGAACCTTATTTTTAAGGATAGACTCTGTTTGATTAAAAGCTTATAATTCAACTCGTGTCAGGCATGCTTAATTGTGTTAAACTGTAAGGTCAATAACTTTTGTGGTTTGGTGGCAAAATCCCGCCTACGGTTTGGAAGATATGTTTAAAATACTTCTATAGTTGGCTCTACGATGTTAGCACCGCGGCTTAAAGCATATAGATAATGTATATCTAACTTCCATTTCCCCTTTGAATACCATTTATCTGAAATGATAAAATACTGATTATTTATTGTGTACAGTTTGTTACATATTCTAAATGAATAAATAACCATAATAATTATACCTGATTTAATCGGGAGACACTATATTATCATGCAAATTATTATGACATCCATGTATTAACGCATTTTATATAACTTTGTGGCGATTCTATTTTCCGTCAAAGCCAGAATCCCATTGAAAAAAAGAAGAGTTTGGAGGTAAACTATGATCATAGGCATATGTGTTTTAATATATACAGGTTTTACTGTAGTAAAACTTCACACAGTTATATTTGTTTGTCTGTCTTATTTTAACGTTTTACCCACAACGCAAAAGTGTTTTTTATTTAATAAATAGCAGGATGTTAGATCATATTATGTTCATTTTTTAAATATTTTTACGATCCATTTTTGTTCATTATTCTTTTTCCATTACCATTTAATGGTATATTTGTTTGGCCAAACATTCCACTGACGTTCTTCATGTGTCTTTCTAGCCATTCAGGTTGAAATTATATTCCATTAGGTGACAATTCCTTTCCTGCCGATGGCACGTATCAAATAAGAACATTGGAGATCTCGTCTATGTCATTTTCGGGGTCACACATTTTATCATGAAATGGGAAAATATGCAATGATTGACCGTATAGTTCTTTAAATACACATTTCTTCCTCACATACACCACGAATATGATCACACTTTTGACAATCTATCCAAAATTTGATAATAATTTACTCAGTAATTCATACCAAACACATGTAAAACATTTTCCTTGGTTTTCCCGGAAAATTTCCAGTTCTAAATTGCTCAATGATATGTACTGTGGACCGTATTGATTAATTAGAATAATTGTGCATGGTTAAAACATTATCAATATTTTGGCAATCAATTTTTATTGCGGACAACATATTACCAATTTGTAGCAATTATCTGTCAATATTTTCAGCAGGAGAGACAAGCCTGTTATATAGGCCTACGGATGTATCATATCGTATAGGATTGTATGTTATACAATATTATCCTTGATTTTATCTGAATATTTTCATTTCAATTACACTCAATACAAATTGTTGAAATATGCTTATCTTGGGATTTTGCAGTACATCTCAACTCATAAAACTGATAATAAACCCAACTCGTCTATAATAACAAACCCGATTGATCTTATACATCAGTATGCCGACATATCTTAACATCTCATTTTTAATGACATCGTGAATGTGAATGTTACTGACACGAACCACAATGAGCCTAAAATCATCATCTATTCAACATGCTTGGAATTAATTCCCATCCTAATTATGGTTCATCCAAAATTAACACGACCATGAGATTCAAATTCAAATACCAGACGGTGAAACAATCACTATGAACAGAAGGGACAACAAAATTGGCAAATGAAACAACTTTATCCAAGACTTCATAGTATCCTTCGACTTTCTTCATGATCACAAAACAGTCACATCCATGTTTATTCTTTATTCAGTAAACAGATGCGACACATGTTCGAAATTCTCCATAAAATGATAGGAAAAGGAGTTCATTGTGTGTGCATCTAGCGATTATGAGTGCTTGAATGAAAGTTGTTTACTTTGTCCAAACTCTTTGCCCCTTTAGCTTACAGTGACTGCAATGTTCAGGTCTGGTGAGCGAAGTTTGTTGACCCCATTTACTCAAACCTCTGTCACACCTAATGTTTAGACTCATGTGACACATTAAAAAAAAACGTGGTACATGTTCATGATGTTAATTCAATTGGCGAATTTCTGTCTAATTTGTCCTGATAAATAAATGCAAAGCGTGAAACCCATATTGTAGACAAAATATGCATAACAGAGAAATTCATAACAATATTCAAAACCATTCCAACTGTTTATGCCGCAACGGGATAAATGCATGGACAATAATTTTCCAGTAAAATTGAATCTCACTCCTTAATGTACATCATATCACATGAAACCTTGGAAAACATCAAATGCACGCTTGTTTTTCTTTATCTGAGAAACCATGAAAATCAAATCAAAATATTGGCAATGAAACGGCTTTTTGAAAAGAAAACCCGGCAATACTTAGTGTCGATGATGAAATTAGTGAAATAAATTAGTGTGTGTGTGTGTGTGGGGGGGGGGGGGGTCATCATCTTCGAGGCTCTCTTTCGAGATGAAGAAGACATCTGGCATTATTTCCAGTTTACCAATGAAAGGGGCTTTTGGAAAAATGGCGCAACTACATTCTGCTGATAAGTGAAATTAATGGATCCTACGCTGCATAGCTTGTTTATGTGTGTCGGGGGGGGGGGGGGGGGGGGGGGGGGTCATCATCTTTGAGGCTCTCTCTATCGAGAAAGAGACATCTGTCGGCTAGCTCCAAGCTTCTATTACGGACCATCTTCCGTTATGTTATGGTTATGATCTAAAGATGATTTACATTACCCTATCTTACCCCTTTTCTTATCGAGATATCCATTGCCGCGGGTGAGCTATGAGACGCTATGATATGCATTTTATCGGAACTTGCCCGGTACAGGGTGGGCCATGAAAAACCTGAATGTCGTCGTCAACTTAAAGGCCGACTCATACATTCGCGTATTGAGACTGTGTCGGCCCAGCGTTGTCGAAAATTAAAAAAAAAAAACTCTCCACGAGCGCTCAGTATACGCTGATCAGACGGTGGACTGACGTTCGGCTTGCGCTCCAAGAGCATACGCCTACCGTCAGTCCGCCGTATGACCTGCGTCCGGGACCGTTTTTATTAAAAAAAACGCTGGGCTGACGCAAGCTAAAAACGCAAATGTCCTTACGGATCAGCCTCCGTTATGTTATGGTTATGATCCAAAGATGATTTACATTAGACTATCTTACCCCTTTTCTTATCGAGATATCCATTGCCGCGGGTGAGCTATGAGACGCTATAATATGCATTTAATCGGAACGTGCCCGATACAGGGTGGGCTATAAAAAGAAGACCGTCGTCAACAAATACGCGCATTTATTGGAAAGTAAAGAAGAATAAAAGTACAATTTTAGGCCTGTGAGAATTATTTCTCATTCATGAACACAAACATCTACTGCATAGTCACCTACATATATAAAGTAATAAAACGTCCTTATGAAAAATATTAGATTACAGGGCTAATTCTCTATGGAGGAATATATTCACGTGATAAATGACTGTTGAGTGATTATTTTTACAAAATAAAAAAAAATATCTTACTGACGACTGCCAATGTTATCAAAATATACAATTGAGTAATGAATAAAGGAAGTAAGGGTTCTTTGGGTTAAAGTCATTGCGAGATTCCTTTGTGGAACAATTTTGTCCAAACGCTTCGAATAGCAGTCTCGTACCAATTCGACCATGATGGCGTTTCATAAAGTTTTGTTGCAGTGAAAAGCAGTTATTTCCCAACAGTTACTATGACAATAGTCAGAGATAAAAATCATGGCTTTCGTTGGATTTAGTCAGTGCTGACTTGTAGTCGCTGCGACAATATTCATGAAACACCCTCCAACAATCATCAGTATTCTTACCCATCCCAAATCTTGAATCAATATTTCTTCGCCTCCTATATAAACATACCTCAAAATTAAACCATAAATTCATGAGTGTTGCTTTAAGTTGCATGTCTTACATATTCTACTCACAGAACACTATATGGAAGCTATAATCCTGCCATAAAATAAGTATTAGTTGAGCGTTGCAAGATCCCAGCCTAGCGACAATTTCATCACGAAAAATGGTGTTTCACTTGCATGGCACCCCATGCAATTGAGTCACCGATATCTTTGGCAGATTTTTGCAACGGCCCACAACTGGACACAAATCACCCACGCATGTAAAATGCTAATACGCGAAGGGCATGTAAGTCTATCATTACTCCTACTGCGTTACATTAAAGTCTTTAAGGAGTCTTAACAAGATCGGAACACCTGATCAGATTCGTGCAGAGTTTCACAGAGGTGAGAGGATGTACGAACTACAAATATAGAAAGGTCAAAGCACTTTTCATGTACTCCCAAGTTATGTACTATAAAGTTATTATACCGATTGACAGAAACATATATAGATGTGTGCTTTGAATAAACGCAGTGTGAACACGAAATGGAGTAAAAATGTACAACGACAACTGAAACCGATTTCAAAATGTTCTCAAGCAATTTGACGGTTCAATTATTCAATTTTGCCAAAATCACGTGCACACAATTATGCATTCTGTGCGAAATCAATTGCTCGAAAAGTAAAGTGTTTTGAAAATGGTTTGAAATTAAGTAGAAAAACCTACAGTGTATTAACTCATACATCTTGGGTACATTATTTGGAGGGAAATTATTGAAAACTATAGAAATGGTTATCAGTGAGTGAGAATAATTGTCAATTGAGGAATCAATATCGGTACTTTTGCATGTCAGGATCAAACTTAAGGCCAATTGAATATATAGTTTGTCGATTGGAGGACAGCCCTTAATTCATGTATATTTCATTGAAAATATATTATAAATGATATCACATAGGTGTATTTACTTTTAGTACATAACACGATATAAACTATTTCCGAAAAGTTAACTCGAACGCAGACAATAGATCCGTACACCGTGTATTCAACTGTGCGGACACAACAATGACAAGCCGGTACCGATTTCAATAGTGCTACAAAGGAGCATTGAAATTGCGTTCGACTTAAATTTTCAAAAATACTTTATATCGTTTTACATATGAATATTTAGCCAGACAAAAATCATTCCACATATTTCTATTTGACATACACCACATTATGTTAAAACAGTTCCATTACGGTTTGTGTGTCTTACAGTTTACACTAATTCATTTTATAAAATCGATATGTCTGTTCAAGTTGACAGGAAAGTCAACTTTATGATTTGAACATTGAGAGCATCAAAGAACCAGTTCAAGAGCAGAGCAAATTAGGAATTTACTGAGACTAGATTAATTCTTCGTTTAAAAACAATTTCCCACATTTTTACGTCTTTGCCATTACATGCTTGGATATTACGCAAAGAATGGGTGTTGAAATCTTAAATGCTGGTTAAGTCAAATAATTGGTAGTTTAGTACAATCGACCATTAGTTTTAACAAAATGGACATTATTTTTAAAGAGACGGGTGAGCTTTGTCAAAAAAGTTCTTTGTATCGTTGCTTTGGAGCATTCTTACAAAGAACACGACATAATCTATTTCCGCAAAACTCGGAAAAATCGAACGCCAATTTAATGCTACTTGCGATGTTATTCAAATTGGAACCGGCTTGTGATTGTTGTGTCCGCACAGTTCGATAAACGGCACACGGATCTATTGTCCCATGACGCACTTTAGTTTATGGGGATAGTTTAAGACGGAGTCCATTCTATTCATTTGCTCAGTAACATTCATTGAAATGCAATATTTGGGGACAGTTTGACTTACATTTTGTGCAATGTTTGTGAAATTCATTGTGAACATTTTCCCCCAATACTGCCTGAGTTGATCGACACTAAGGCAGATTATTGTACACGGATACTATTGAACTTCCTGACCCCAAATCCAGAAATTATATGAAAGTACTCGACCTGGTAACTAAATTGATCATACTTTACACAATTAGGAAATGAAATGACACTAAATATGGAATCACAATGCATACCGCAGAATACACGCCGGTTATTGAAGCGCCGCGCCGCTTACATTATTCGTGCTGCAGTCACACACCGAAAACTACCCCAGACCGACTCCGTACCAGAACAATGCGTTTTCACGATGAAAATGGTTGTTTTCTGTTGGTGGAACCGGGCTAAGCTTCTTGGTGTGACGGATCCAGATCTGACCAATCATTAATGGAGATGTTTGTTCTAGATGATTGGTCAAGAATGCCATCGCGCATGCCTGATTAGCCATTTCATATCTATTGGCGACGAATAGTCTGCGCGCACAAACCATAAATCAGTAGTTTTGTTAAATTCATTGTCTATACAAAATTCTAGGCTAAAATAATTAATTTCATTAATGTTCAGTAGCACCAACATCTCATCTGAATCAGTTTTAGATATGCTTCAGGTGCGCTATGCCCTAGCTTTTGTAACAATCGCCTGCAAGTTCCAATACAGAGTCTGAATTTGTAGACTATAGATGATGGGGGAAGGGGGAAGCACTCTTTCATTGAACTTGGGTTGATGTTTACATTACGTTAATGTAAACAGGAGTAATAGACGGAGAGAACGATCGCTTAAAGCCACTAGTTAAACGTCATTAAAATAAAAAAGTATTCTCATTATAAATTTGAAAAGATTAATCATAAGTCTAAATTGTCGAATTATATGTTATTCATGATACTGGGCGGGAAGTGCAAAATAAGCATTGATTTTAATATTAAAAATGTAATCATTCTGCGTGGTGAGAACGTTTAGAACCTCGTTCAAACATTTTCGGACGATAGCAGATAACCACTGGCGTCGGATAACCTCCCTATGCAAAGCTTTGGACGGCAAGACATTGTATTCGCATGATATCTTTCCACCTAAACTTTCTTTTGAGGAAAATATTCCATGGTGAATGAATTCCGACAACGCTCTACTTTCGCAGACACCAAATTACAATTGTAATTGTGGTAATCAATGATTAGTTGTTTGGTTCCTTTTTGCATGATAAATAATTTGCAAACACAAAATCTTCTTTTTATTTTGGAATGGACTTTAAAACCTTTTTGNGGGAGCTTGTTAAAAACAATTTTGTCGACACGTTAAGCTCTAAGTTAGAGTCCACATGATAATGCGTTTACTTGTACGTCGTCAATTCTTAGTATGTTTTGTCAAATGTAAATGAATAAAATGACGATTGTACTCCTTGAAGTTTGAATAAATGTTGAAGTTCTCGTTGCAAGAAAAAAGAATAAAAATGAGAAAAAGAAACAAATCATATTAAATTGATTTGAAATGTCACTTTATCATACTAACACATATTTATTTTATCTTGTACCGAAAAAATACAGAAAGTTAACTACCATCTGATTTCAGTGTAAAATGCAATCTTCAGATCTTACGAATGTGCAAAGTGCATATGAAACAACCGCATGGAACGGAACATCATAGCCGAAAACTTCAATGTCAATTGAACATCTGTCTCCAATCTCAGACATCATGAGTGTCTGTTTATTAACTGTCATCGACATAAGATAGATGAATTCAAACGAGGATCAGTAAAATACAGTCACACCAAGTCACATCAACACACCGACAGACTGATTCCACCTTGCTATTAATCCGCATCAACAGAATTGTAATTATAACAATTGAATGAGATATATATCTCATTCAGTTTGAAATCGGATGTTTGGAGCTTATTTTTCTCAATCTCAATTGTAAAAATGTATTGATTTATTGAAACGTTACCCTGGTTACATAGTTCATAATTCGAATTTATGATCAATCAGTTTAGCAGCAGGGTGGGAACAGCGTATAGGTGTGACTGCCCCATTAGAGTAGTACCTGAACGTTTGTGACCCCTTTATTTATATTGTGTTGTACGCAGAAATCCTTTGATAAAACTAACTTTTCTCTATTCTTTCATTAACATTTAAGGACCTGTATACAAAATTAAAGTTATTATATTGTATATAAGCCAATATGTGTAGATATTTTAGACCAGTTTGACATTTTGTTGTTATTTCTGCGTTTGTTAAAGTGTGTGTATGTGCATTATAATCATGATAATAAGTGGAGATTTGTTGCGAGGTTCCGACAGCGAAATTCGCGAAAATTAAACTTTCGCTAAAATTTCAGCTTAGTTTACCACAGTATAGCTAATGATCTGGTCATTGACTTTAATATGATACTCGAAATCTTTAGTTATCCATGTGAATAAATGTCGATTGAAAGATCAAGTTTTGTATATGTATTCAAAATAAGTCATCTGACTTATGATTAAATGTATACGCTTTAATGATCAAAGAGAGTTCAAAATTGCATTGAAGTATTCAATCGATCAGATCTGATTACGAATGATTTCTTTGATTTTTAACGCTGATAAAATCATGGGATATACACTTATACTGTATATACTATCTAGTTTCATTTTGTATATAAGACAGTTTACATTGATGGAATCGAGAAAAGATAGTTTATCACATGGTTTCTTTATAAAACACAGTTTAGAATAAGTGGGTCTTTCGGGGGAGGGTCACAAACTTTTAGGCAAAACTGTATAACCGTGCGCGGGAGGAGCCTCCAGACATGTGATGAAATACCAATTTCCTGGGACAAATCAAGCATGAATCATTTTGATTTTGAGCCCCCAGTGTCTTTGAACTCCATTTTCTTAGTCAAAGACCGGATGATATCGACGTAAATCCTTTATGAATTGCCAATTTTTCACATTACTTTCGCTTTCTGCACATGACGGTTGATTTAACTCAACGTATACGGCATACTTTAAGAAACAATTATTACGTCATATCTCCTAAAGTTGTTTCCAATGTAACGCAATCCCTGCTCTAGTCTGCATGAAATAAGAGATTTGACTATATTCAATGTATTGGGAAGTATACATGGAAACAGGGTAAAGGTTTTACTTCATAATTATGGGAATACTTTTTTTCTTTAAATGAGCGACCTACATTTTTTTTCGGACCCGTTGAAATGAATCGTTTGGTGGTTCTGAGTCCCGTTTGTCAATCAGGAGATTGTAAGTTCGAGACCCTACCCGAAACATTAATTTATTCTTTTAAAAAAAATGTAATCTATTTCAACTGTCTGTTTTCCTACTGGAAAAGGTATATAACCGAATATCTAGAATAAAGCAAAAACGAAAGCTAGATCCATTTCATAAAATTACAACAAACGGAAGACAACAATGATTCTCAACAACTGATTGTGCATGGTTAAAATAATGGTGCTTCTTTCAATACCATTTAGGACTACATTATTGAGTAATGTTTTAGTGACTTATATTTCATATTCTATCAAAGGTTTTAGTGATTACATTTTTGTGGTAATTCCATTTCTCACCCATCATAGGCCTGAATCCAATTTTGATAATAAAAGGGTTGTAAATCGCAAAAACAGGGTTGCACGAGCATTCTCCCTTGCAAATGTCCTCTCTTAAATTCAAGATTTGAAATTATCTCATTTCTCAGCAACAAATTGCACGCGTCTAGTGCGAATTGAGACAGGTTTCAAATGAAATTAATGAGTTAATTACGAGTATTCTTAAACATTTTGAATAATTTAGATAATGGCGTGACCATATCGCCTCTGCGCGGAATCAGGGTTGGTGTTATTTCATTATCTTAGAGGATTACTTGGCCTGACGTCCCATCTCGCCCCACCTTCTTCTAATGGCTTATATTAATCCATCTTGCCTCAGAGAGATAAAGGGGGAAAAGAGGCCTCAAATAAACTCACACCGCCAAATAGCTAAAAGTAATAAACGTTGATCTTTTTAGGTTTCGATTATGTTATAATTGTTCTATCTATAGACGAAGCCTAAAATGCAAAATTAGTTCTGTTGAATTCTTAGGAATTTTGTTCCTGTTTATATCTTACGGAGGGAGATTACCTTACATATCGCACATGCTAGAAACACAAGATTGTGTCGTTGAAGAACAAAAATAGAAAAAACCCAGAAGTAACACACAAAAAATCACAAAAAAGGGAGAAAAAGATACATCGTACAATGATCTGTTGATTGGCATTCATTATTCATGATAATTCCTTAACGAATTGTACATATTTGCTGGACAGATTTGCATTTTCACGATTACTTCCGCTCTATTTCACGATTACACATGAATCTAGACCAAGGGACCTCTATTCATAGCGGCATTGATGACCATTAAATGAGATAGGTCGGGCAGTGGGCAAGGATCATTAGGGGTTTCGTCATGTATGATATGTAATTTGTCAAAACAATATCTTGCTGGCCTATTATCTTGCAATCACGCCGCATCTGCTATACGTCCAGGGCGGTGTTTCACCAAAACGTTCTTAAAGTTAAACACGACTTTACGTTCGACTGGTATCAGTTCTTGCGCTGAATGCGCGTACAATGATGTGAACCATTGCGCACAAGAAGGGGTATCAGTCGAACGTAAAGTCGTGCGTAAAGTCTTACTTATCTTGGTGAAACACCTCCCTGTACACATTCGTAGCCGATATGAGAGGAGCTTTACTTCTTTGTCTATATTGCCGTAGTCATCACTGACATCGTCGACATCGCCTTCATCTTCCCTTTCTTCATTTCCTATTTCATTGTCGCCTTTTCCTTCCTTTTCCCCTTTTCCACCTGCCTCTTCTACTGCTGCTCCTCCTTCATTTTTGTTTTCTTAGCTTTCTGTTCTTTTTCAAATTAAGTTTTTAATTCAATCTTGCTGCCCCTCTTCTTATTTTAATTTTCTAATTCTTATTTTTATGTCTTCTCAATCTCCTCCTCCTCCTCCCAGCTCTTCTTATTTTTCTGCCTTTCCTCATTTTCCTCCTTCCCCCACTTCTTTTTTTTCTTCTTTCACTTATTCCCCTGTCCTTCTCCTTCTTATCTTATTCTTCATCAAAACATATAAAATATTCACCAAATATTAACATGCTATGTTGGCTCCAGTGTCTTTGGGGATCGCCAAGAAGCGTAAATCTGCACTTTCGGTTTGGTGCACCACTATAGCACGCATTTTCATTCTGTATCCTAAAGGGGAGCAGAGTATAAAACGAAGGTCCTCCTAAATCTGATCTAAACTCTCCATAATTACTTCGTGCGGTTTATACCGGTTGAAAATAAAGGATGATGCTACCATAGGTTCTAAAACGAAAACAAAAACCCGAATATAGACAGACAAAAAAAGACAAAAGAACCAAAAATAAAAAAAATGAGTTTAGACCTGAAAATACAGTCACATAGAATCCGCGACTGAACACGATTCAACACGACTCTTTGTTCAGGGGCAGTTAAATGTCAACTTTACATAAAGAGAGACATGTTCAATCGTGTTCAGTCGGGGCTTGCATGTGACTGGGGCCTAAGCGTCATTATGATTTATATATAGCACAATAATAAAGAAACACCACAACAGCTCCAACATTTAATAACGCAACAACAACGTAACGCACGGACAACTGGGGAAAATAACAGTCCCAGCACAAAGTACATGGGGATTACATAATTCAGTGGTAAACGGGTTAAAATAAATGTGAAACACTTACTCAGGTTGTTGACTCCAGCTGAACGATCACTTTCTAAATCCAATCTGAATCTTAAAACCTGAACCCCTCACCTAAACCATCCACATACTTCCAAATTAAGGAACATTCCAGTTTCACTCAGACAGTCATTTTATCGGTGATATTAGAGATCATGACAGTGAGCCAGTGCAGCACGTCCGATTCCAGAAATAAGAACAATCCAAAGATCACGAAGGCTATCTTCTTAGAATAACAAAAAGGTTAAGACGATGACGCTATACATTGATCCCACCAAAGGGCTTTAAGTAAAGTAACCCGTTGACACAAGTGGAAAGAGAATTCCTCAAATCATCATCGAGTAGGCTCCCTTTTTAATATCAGGATTCGACACAATCAATCGATTCCATCTAACAGAACTTCTTGCGCAGTAGCCCTTTGACACCGGTTAAGAGAAAAGTTCACAGTTTTTCATATTTTAAAAAATAAAAAAAGTTGAGGAGGCTACGCAAACCGTTGCTCCCACCTAAGGGCTTTCCGTGAAATAACTCTTTAGCTCCGAAGACGTCATGACTTTAGTCCGGTGCGAATCTCACGAAGATATGAACACAGTGTTAATTTGAGTTGCGGTTTAACGAGAGCTGATTATTCCTGAATAAGTGAACCAGCTTAAAGTTAAATGTAATGTTCCAACTGCATCTTGAGCATTCCTTGAAGCATATCCAATATTACTAATTCAACAATTCTACTAATAGGGAAAAAATATGTGGCAGGACAACAGCCCATTGCGTCATGTATTGAGATTTGCGAACATCATAATCGCGTTATTACGTAAGCCAGCTACAATTTCAATGCTAGTGCAGATTTTACTAAGTATTGCGTTCCAGTCAATTCAATGGAAATATTCCTACGTTAACCTTTCCAATATATTCGAAAAGAAATCTATAAGAAGCATCAATTGAAATGAAAATTCAAATCCTCGTACAGAACTGCCAAATGATGCTTGAAATAATTGCAATATATTTTCCCCTGAATTGCACCACGGATATTTTTCCAGTCATAACATTTTCCCACGAAATCTACACCAGAATATTTGTCATAGATACCTGATCAGCGCACACTCCACTCCTCCACTGATAAAATCCAAAACTTTCGCCTCCGCTGAAACAAAAAATGGTGCGCAATAGTGAGAGAGAACGAGAGGAGTGGGTATCATTGGAAAGGAATCACTTTCAATTTTGGCCGAGTGGCTTCGTATCTCACTGTGTACCGTGAGTAGATAAAACCGTCATCAGCTTAACATGCCCCAGTCACAAAGTCACTTACGTCATCCGCAGCAGTGAAGTCTAGCTGCATGGTGGGGACGCGGGCACGGCCAACTGCCTCGGTCGTCAGAAGATGAAAGTGGCTATGTGACGGGGGTATTCATATCGCGTACGTGGTCGGGTCGTTATCAGCAATACAGGATACAAACTTTTAGATGAGTGCCCAATCGTGATATGATTCGGGTAGGCCCAATGATGCCATCTGTGACTACGAGATGCTTTTTACAAGGACTTTGGGGAAAATTGACTAATGCAGGATCTTAAAAAAAGTTTCTTGTATCTGTCTTCTTTATCGCACAGACCATAATCAGAACATACAACTAGATAGGCTTACATTCTCAGTATAAGATTTATTAAGAAAATATACACTAATGATTAAATGACAGTGCGATTGGAGTCTATTTATTCTACATTCCCCCAAAGAACCCAGGTAGTCGT
>BQKZ01010501.1:8128-18347 GCA_036244855.1 Temnopleurus reevesii | reverse complement strand
CGTAAAACTATGATGTACTACTTCTGGTCGACTGTGACTATGACTGTGACGAATGAATTATCAGACATGTATCGAGTGGAGGGGATGGCTGAGAGCGCAGGAAATTGAGGAAAGACAAAAATATGAGAATTAGGAAGAAACAAAACCTGGTGAGGACCTTTTTCCTGGTCAGGGCATTTTTCAAATTGTTGAACTTCTGTTCACCCCTGTTCAAATGCAATCCTGGATGGTGTTTTACCAAGTGAAGAAAGAGTTTTGCAACGACTTTAAGAAGGACTGATATCAGGGTTTTTTTGGCTGTAAGATATCATTATTATTCTTACAGTTTTGTATAACATTTGTTTATCGTTCCCTTTTTTCCAGGCATCATTCTATCCATCATCCTAGCTATAATGCTCCTGATGACACTGTGTCTGTGCACCCGCATACGTATTGCGATCTCACTCATAAAGGAAGCTAGCAGGTAAGGAACCCTCGTACCTCTTTATAAAGACCATCATAGTGGTCTTCATAGACAGGCACTATTTATATCGCTTGTGAAAGGTAACTGAGAATATTGACTATCTGTGACATACAAGAATGTGTGTATAGGCATTGCTATCTTGCTTATAAAGGAAGCTATCTGATAAGAAATGCTCAAACCTCTATATAAAGACCATTAAAAGGTGGCCTATATACCCCCGGTATATATCGGCTCCATTTATAGATATCATGATGATCCTGTGTCTGTGCACCAGCATAGGTATTGCTATCTCACTTATAACAGAAGCGAGCAAGTAATACTCCATATAAAGACCATTGTGTAACAGTTTGAGAACTGATGATGATGATATATTGATAAGAAATATGATTTTGATTTTTAATTTTATATCAATAACAATAATAAGAATAGATTGATAGAGCATACATATCCCTTCCACAGAGTGCTCAAGGCACTTTTTCAATCGTTATTACCTGAAATTTATCCCAATGTCCCCCGGTATTGGTTGTTACGAAAAGAGGCAGAGTAATGAATGAGGCTAACCAGAAATATTCCCTTTCCTATATAAAAAAGGGACACATTATACCTTTCAAGATGTCAGAAATGTGATATGATTTGTTATAGATGACGAACCTATAAATGATTGGTGTCATTTAAATGGAGAGAACTATCTTTTTTTAAGCTATATACCTGTAGCAATCAGTGATATAACAATAGTTAATAGTGTTATTGGAGTGCTCAAGTTCTTTAAAGGGTACTGGAAGTAAAAAAGCATAATTTTTGTATTATTTAATTCCATGAAATTACCCTACATTTTGTCGCAGTGTCCCCCAGTATGCAAGCATTTCAAAGAATGAAATTTCCTGTCCGGTACTATCATGTATACAAAGCCAGAAATAATGCTGAAAATAATCTCTAGTGCCATGAGCCCTAGGAAGTTTAAATTGTGCCTTATAGAAGCAATATCAATATTTTTCTAACTCTAATATCCTTATTTTTGCATTTCTTTTCAGAGCCATTGGTCACATGATCTCGACGCTGTTCTGGCCGATATTACCGTTCCTATTCGAGCTTGTCGTGGTCGCCCTGTGGGCTTGTATCGCTGTGTATCCTTTCCACTTAAAATCTGTTTTAGATCCAAAAGACTTTAGATAATTTTGTTCTTGGGTAAAGAGAGTAACATTTTTATTGTGTTAAAAGGCCTTAACCCCATAATCTGATACAGCTACCTAGCGACATCCCACCAGCCTATGTATGCAGTGTATAACGCCCCGTCGGACTTTGGTATTGCGAACGACACAGCATGCGACATAGCTGTAAGTATAAATGTCGGAGTACTTTGAATATTTCATCATTCTTTCCTTTATAGTTTATATTTATGTTAACGTTGAATTACAAATGACAATGCTATTTTCATTTAAAACTTCATTAACCAGAAACAAAATAATGACAAAATATCCTCTATGTAATTTCTATCACCTAATGTATATTTTTATTCACATGTTACGCTGTTATGTATTTTAAATGTGTTTTTTATTTGTAAAATATGTCACACTTCAGTCTTCTAGTATCATCCTAGAATGGTATGGTACTATCCGATGTTCATTCGTGTGAATAGTTTTAACCAGAACCTCGAGAGTCATTGTAAATTTCTATATTATTTTCTTTTTCTTCTCCTCACAGACATTTCAGAGCAACAATACAACGGCGCACTGTAGTTTCCAGGTATACGCCCTCCCAAGTTACACCATCTATCTGCAATTCTACAACCTCTTCATGTTCTTCTGGCTCGTAAACTTCATGATGTTGATCTTTATTTTTTCTCCTCCTCACAGACATTTCAGAGCAACAACACAACTGTGCACTGTGGTTTCCAAGTGTACGCACTCCCAAGTTACACCATCTATCTCTAGTCTAAACCTCTTTATGTTCTTCTGGCTTGTAAACTTCATGATGTTGATCTTTATTTTTTCTCCTCCTCACAGACATTTCAGAGCAACAACACAACTGCGCACTGTGGTTTCCAAGTGTACGCACTCCCAAGTTACACCATCTATCTCTAGTCTAAACCTCTTTATGTTCTTCTGGCTTGTAAACTTCATGATGTTGATCTTTATTTTTTCTCCTCCTCACAGACATTTCAGAGCAACAACACAACTGCGCATGTGGTTTCCAAGTGTACGCACTCCCAAGTTACACCATCTATCTGCAGTTCTACAACTACTTTATGTTCTTCTGGCTTGTAAACTTCATGATGTTGATCTTTATTTTTTCTCCTCCTCACAGACATTTCAGAGCAACAACACAACTGCGCACTTTAGTTTCCAAGTGTACGCACTCCCAAGTTACACCATCTATCTCTAGTCTAAACCTCTTTATGTTCTTCTGGCTTGTAAACTTCATGATAGCGGTCTTTATTTTCTTTTTCTCCTCCTCACAGACATTTCAGAGCAACAACACAACTGCGCACTGTGGTTTCCAGGTGTACGCCCTCCCAAGTTACACCATCTATCTGCAGTTCTACAACTACTTTATGTTCTTCTGGATTGTAAACTTCATGATGTTGATCTTTATTTTTTTTTCCTCCACACAGACATTTCAGAGCAACAATACAACGGCGCACTGTAGTTTCCAGGTGTACGCCCTCCCAAGTTACACCATCTATCTGCAGTTCTACAACCTCTTTATGTTCTTCTGGATTGTAAACTTCGTGATGGTGATCTTTATTTTTTTTCCTCCACACAAACATTTCAGACCAATTACAACCCAAGTAGTTTCCAAGTGTATGCTCTCCCCGAGTTACATCATCTATCTGCAGTTCTACAGCACTTCTAAATTAACAAATGAATCAATAAACAAGTAACTAAAATGGTCTTTATTTTTTCAACTTCCAAACAGACATTTCAGAGCAACAACACAACTGCGCACTGTAGTTTCCAGGTGTACGCTTTACCAAGTTACACCATCTATCTGCAGTTCTACAACCTCTTATGTTCTTCTGGCCTGTAAACTTCATGATGGCGGTCTTTATTTCTTTTTTCAACCTCCATACAGACATTTCAGACCAACAACACAACAGTGCACTGTAGTTTCCAAGTGTACGCTCTCCCAAGTTACACCATCTATCTGCAGTTCTACAACTACTTTATGTTCTTCTGGATTGTAAACTTCATGATGTTGATCTTTATTTTTTTTCCTCCACACAGACATTTCAGAGCAACAACACAACTGCGCACTGTAGTTTCCAGGTTTACGCCCTCCCGAGTTACACCATCTATCTGCAATTCTACAACCTCTTTATGTTCTTCTGGCTTGTAAACTTCATGATGTTGATCTTTATTTTTTTTCCTCCACACAGACATTTCAGAGCAACAACACAACTGTGCACTGTGGTTTCCAAATCTATGCTCTCCTGAATTACACCATCTATCTGCAGTTCTACAACCTCTTTTTATGTTCTTCAGGCCTGTAAACTTCATGATGGCGGTCTTTATTTCTTTTTTTCAACCTCCATACAGACATTTCAGAGCAACAACACAACTGCGCACTGTACTTTCCAGGTGTACGCACTCCCGAGTTACGCCATCTATCTGCAGTTCTACAACCTCTTTATGTTCTTCTGGCTTGTAAACTTCATGATGGCGGTCTTTATTTTTCAACCTCCATACAGACATTTCAGAGTAACAACACAACAGCCCACTGTAGTTTCCAGGTGTACGCGCTCCTGAGTTACACCATCTATCTGCAGTTCCACAATCTCTTTTTATGTTTTTCTGGCTTGTAAACTTCATAATGGCGGTCTTTATTTCTTTTTTTTTAACCCCCAAACAGACATTTCAGGGCAACAACACAACTGCGCACTGTGGTTTCCAGGTGTACGCTCTCCCAAGTTACACCATCTATCTGCAGTTCTATAACCTCTTTATGTTCTTCTGGCTCGTAAACTTCATGATCGCGCTGGGACAAATCACCCTGGCTGGGGCGTTCGCATCGTACTACTGGGCGTTCACCAAGCCGCAGGACATTCCCGCTTTCCCACTGTTCAAGTCATTCTACCGCTCTATCAGGTGAGAGGCATGGTTATTGTCATTCGATAGGCTAGTTAGGGTAGTACATGTATACAACCAATTTTATACTTGATACCTGAGTGGTTGCATGCGATTTGCCTGACGTAGCAGGATATCCCCGCTTACCCACCGTTCAATTCGTTCTACCGCTCTATCAGGTGAGAGGCATGGTTATTGTCATTTGATAGGCTAGTTGGGGTAGTATACAACCAATTTTATACTTGATACCTGAAAGGTTGCATGCGATTTGCCTGACGTAGCAGGATATCCCCGCTTACCCACCGTTCAATCCGTTCTACCGCTCTATCAGGTGAGAGATATAGTCCTTCTGATATGAAAGGTTGGTTATGGTAGTGTATAACAAAGGTTGTACTTGGCAACCCAAGAGCTTGCACATGGTTTTCCTGACATTCCAACTCATGTACAGCCAGCCTGGATTCCCCATATAAGACCTTTAAAGCCATCATCAATATCAAACACCTCTTCTTATGTCATAAATAACATTTCCTTTCCAACTGATTTCTAACGTTCTACGTTTGCACATCGTGAGACAACTGATCAACTTTCTTCAAATGATTTCTATTAAATTTTTTTTTTGTATGTTATGGCTGATTCTCATGTGCTAGGTTGCTTGTTAAGAAATTTTTGCATTGTATTTTTATTAATTTATTGATTTATATATTCAAAACGGTTTACAAATATGAGTCCTTTCTGGCCAATTGGTCGAGTTGCACATACCATTAAGAGAAATACATGAATGAATTACAATTGGTTAGCATTACACAAAATGACTGCATCATAGAAAACAATGATAATGATGATACAGTCAATTGTTACCCCTGGGGATTAAGTTGTAATTGATGGGTTTACTTATATATTCCAATTTATGTGCGTTTAACGTAGTTACATGGTATTCCATAGACCTGTTGATAACAATAAGACCACAATAATTGGAATCCACTTTGCATACATTACTTGTTGCTATGTCGGGCAAGCCTCGGGCAAGCTTTCTGGTTGTCAAGAACAACCTTTGTGTTAGAGGTATGCATCAAATTTGCATCAATAGTAAACCCGCCTATTAAGTTGCAACCAATATAAAAAAATTGTGTTGTGGTGGAAAAGTGTTGAAAATGTACTTACACAATCTTAAGAAGGAGAGGCAGAAAGGTAAAAAAGAAAGAGAGTTAGGAGAAAAAAAAACAGAGATGGAAAGAAAGATAGAAAGGGATTTAAGATTCCAAGAAAAATTGTGGAAACAGAAAACAATTCCCCCCCCCAAAAAAAAAAAATCCCCCCCAAAACTAAGGACTGTCCAGTAAAACTAAATGAATTAACTTTTTTTCAGGTACCATCTTGGATCAATCGCGTTTGGATCTCTGATCATCGCTATCATTCAGATCATCCGAGTTATACTGGAGTACATAGAGCACAAACTCAAAGGTATGTTTTATTGAAATAATTGCAGTACTTTTAAATGCTAAATGGGAAGATCTTGGCATAGTTTCTGTACAAGCTGAACTTTTTGCTGTTTTTTTTTTTTTGCAAATTTCATTGCAATGAATTTGCTAAATTTTCATTCATTAGAACTCCCATAGACATGTAGACATTGATCTTTCAAAAATGTAAAGCCCCGGTCACATATGACACCGGAAGCAACACGATTCACCCCGGCTCTTTGTTAATTCACATTTAACTGCCTCAGAACAACGAGTCAGGGTGAATCGTGTTGCTTCTTGGGTCCTATGTGACTGGGGCTTTAGAATAAAAACTTGTTGATGTGTGAAATTTGTAAAAAAAAAAAAAAGAATTAATCTGAATCCTTTTTTTCATATATCATTGAAGTTCTTAGAAACATAATTTGAAAACAATTCTAAAGAAGTTAAAAAAAAGCTAACAAAAATAAACCAAATAGACATATGTGTATACACTACATTTACAGAATATTACAGTCATATCTGTTTGGACCAGAAAAATGACTTTGAGAAGATAATGGAAGACTTATCAGGGGTACGTAAGAACAATATATGTACATTGTACAACCAAATAAGGCCTCAGATCATTCAACCTATGCAAGTTTGACCGAGGCATATGGTTCAAGTATTACATAAAGCAATTTTTTATTACTATGCAAGATTTTTGTTTTCAAACAAACCAAATTCATTTTCCTCAGGATAGTTTACTCAAGCTTTATTTTAAAAAAAAAAGTGATGATAATGATGATGATAGCCTCTTGTATAACACCAGTCACTGCCTCAGCTGGATCAATGCTCATTGAGCCTAATTACTCAAAATAATGTTTCACAAATTTCAATGTCCTAATCAGTGCTCTGAGTAATCTTTCAGTCCAAGAATTCCTGGTAGCAGCACAATTTTATTATTAAAGTAAGATAAATATTTCCATATCAAATGAAGAATAATTGTTTTTATATTTTGTTTTATTTGATGCCCATAGGTAAAGCTGACAATCAAATCGTCAAGTACATCATCAAGTGTCTCAAATGTTGCTTCTGGTGCTTGGAAAAGGTCATGAAGTTCCTCAACAAGAATGCCTACATCTTGGTAAGTACAAGTTTGTACAATCAGTTCCCGCCACTGACTATAAATACAAAGAAACGCAGATGGCGCTATATAGTTTTAACCGTGAACAATTCATGTGAGTTGGGGCACCAACTTCAGGTAGCAGACATTCGTGCAGGTGTATTAATTTTTGCCAGGTTATATCATAGATAAAAAAAATATGTGTGTTTTACACATTGTTTCAGATATTGTTACTCCAAGAGACTATTTCTAATGCAGCACAAACTACCTCCGACGATAATTAAAAAAAAAAAAAAAATTGGCGATTATCCGAAATGATAAACATAGAACATGCATTAGTTTTCCAACAGGAAAACACCCAAATCCAAGAGATCAATATCGACAGTATTGTGAGATATCGTTTGATTTTGCTTATTGTTGGTGGCAAGAATTCCATGACCAACCAATGGAAACAGTTCAGGTAGCCACTGTAGACAAGTTTTACATTTCTTGTGTAATGGAACAATGTTGATTGAACACAGTAAAATGTATTTGAAAATGCTTTCGAAGCCCATCACATACTAAGTTCAAGGACATCCACTTGGTGCTGCACTAAACCCAGGTTAGATGAATTGGTAAACCTGGCAGGAATGGGCATTCCTGACACTATTTGCATGCTGGACAATGGTCAAGCTAAATCTTGGGTAATGATAATACCATAATGTTCAAGCACTCTGCAAAATTGATCTGTGCACTATATACATTTAGATTGCTTCATAATACAGTCAAACCTTGTTATAAAGAACACTGATATAACTAGCTCTCGGTATAACAAGGTAATTTTCCTGGTCCTATGTCTTCGTATTTTATTGTATTATAACAAGGTTAGACTGTATTATCATTCCTAATGTTTTCCTCAACACCATCATCATTGTTTTCGTCACCATCAGAATGAATGTCAACATTACATGTATCAATATGAATTATTCAAAATGGTTTATTACAGCGATAACTTTTTAGCAATTGAACAGATTGTTGTCATTGTCATCAGCGTCGATTCAATCATTATACAAGTATTTATCATGTGTTTTTTTTGTATATACCTCTTTTTCAGATCGCAATCTATGGGAAGAACTTCTGCACCTCGGCTAAGAACGCCTTCTTTCTTCTCATGAGGAATATTGTCAGGTAAATGAGGATTTTGAAATATTATAGTGATTAATTACACCCCAAAGATTGTAAGACTAGGAAAGGAAAGGATAGTAACTTTACAAAGTACAGAGATAATGTTCTCACAGGTTTTTTTTATTGAAAATTATAAATACTATTTTCACTATCTTATTCTTCTTTATTTATCTTACTCTTGTTTCCTATTTTATTGTGTTAATTTGTTATAATATCCAATCATCTTGAATTATGTGTAAATATTGTAATTCTGTTGATTTATTTCAATAAAACATACAAATAAAAAAAAAAAAACATCATGAAAACAGAAAAAAAAAAAAAGTACAGAGATAATGACGGAGAGATATTAGTAATATTTTATCGAGTTTTTTAATTCTTGAAATCTATAACAGGGAATAACTTCACTTTTTCACATTCAAGAAGCAGTTTCAGATATTGAGGAAATATTTTCAATACTTTACTGTACAGTCCTATGTGAAAAAGTTGCCAAACAGAGCAAACTTTGTAGAGCTATCCTCCTAAAAAGCATAACAATGTGCAATGCGGTACCAGGAAAAATATTCCCTGTATAAATGGTATCAAAGAAGTTTACTGGAGTCACACTTATTTCAACAGATGATATAATCTTTGAAAATCACAAATTCACCTAGAAAATTTTGACGTTTAAGGCCCCCAAAATTGTTTGGTTGTTATAGAATACCATTTATCATAATTAACATTGATAGGTCATATTTTCTTGTAATACATATTTTTGTCAGTTTTGGAACATATTTCGTGCCAAAATAAGACCTAGAATGAAAAGCTGATAAACATCTTTAAGTGACATTTCAGGTTGTCATGATACACAATGCTTTTTAGAAATTTTTTAAAAGAATTTTTAAAAAGTTTTGAATGAAAAGTAAAGAAAAAAAGTTCAAGGCAAGCCTTTTTCATAGGAATTGTTGGTGGAGGGTGACAAAAGAAGTGAAGTTTTTTTTCAGCCTAATTCAATATTTCTTTTTTTTTTCCCTTCATTTTAATATCCAGGGTTGCAGTGGTGAACAAACTGACGGATCTCGTTCTCCTGTTTGGAAAATTGTTGGTGGTCGGTTTAGTCGGAGTGGCCTCTTTCTTCTACTTCACCAATCAGATCTCCTTCATTTCCAACTTGGTATCAGTACCTGATGTAACATACTACTGGATACCAATTATAGTAAGTTTAGATTCACATTTGATTTAATTTCGACAATATAACACAAGGAAAGCAAAATACAAGGATGCCAACTGTCCATAAAAATGGATAAAGGACAAAACCTTAATTGCGAATAGGAAAGGAAAAGGAAAACCAGGAAAAAGAAGTCTGTAACTTAATCAATGGAATAAAGGCTTGTTTTCCAACTGCTACATCTACTTCTCGAAAAAAAAGGGGGGGGGGGATTGGTGGACCAAATGATAAAGAATGGGAAAAGTGAAGAATGGGGAGTCTCTAAAATTAACTTATTCATAGATGCGTCATGGTGCAGTGGTTACGACTTTTGCCTTTCATCAAGACAGTTGCAGTTTGAATTTCACGTATGGCATTAGTTTTTCCTTCAGCAAGCAATCCATCCACATTGTGCTGCATTCCACCCTGATTGGGAACCCTTATGAAAAATACCATGTTGTGGTAAGGAATGGAAAATGTGCATATTTGCTATGCATGAATGCCTGCTAGAAGCCAATAATCGGGGATATTAAAATGTTTAATCTGCTGGGAGAACAGTTGGAGTAAAAATTGAAGCAGCTACCCTTGATAAACAAGACTTAGGGGGTGTTGCCCAAAAGTTGCAATTGATCGCAAGTTGCAGTTGATCGGAACGCGCCAATCAAAATCATTGTTTCATGCGTGTTTTGTTAAATGCGCATACAGTGCGCGTTACAATTTGCAAAGTTGCAGTTGATTTGCAGTTGATTTTGAGCAACACCCCCTTACTATTATTATCATTATGGA
>BQKZ01010500.1:0-11924 GCA_036244855.1 Temnopleurus reevesii | reverse complement strand
TTAGAACAACAGTCACTTATACATTGCATAAAAGCATTAAACTTGTTACAAAGATATATAAATTAATACAAACATATTTACAAATTATTTACAATGTTAAACATGGCTTTCCAGGGAGACTGAAATTGTCAAAGTGAACAAATTCCAACAACAATATGTTGGTAATTAATGATTTTAAAAAATAAGTTATAATTTTATGAGTTGTGATGTCCATTGGAAACATTCTTTGTAATTGAGCTGCTTGCACAAGACTTCTAGATTTTGAGGCATACCAACCAAATATAATCCTCATCATCAAGTATGATACGTCAGACAAGATTTCCATTTATATTTTGCAAGACTTTTTATTAGTTTCAAGCACTGCTGAGGGCCTCTAGCACACAGTGTTAAACCTTGCTAAAAACCTATATATTTCAAGTTATAATTTACATGAATATACACATTACTTTGCTTCTTAAAACTTTCTCCCCTGAAATTTCATTACAACTAAATTATAGCCAGCTAGGTAATTGATTATTCCAACAATTAGAATCCAAAGACTCCAGTTATACGTGTTTGCCTTTTTATTTTCATTCAATGAATAGATTATTATCAAAGTGGTGAATGTTTCCGCTATAAACCTCTCAGAGGCTTTCGTCAATATCGGTGCCCGATGCTCCCGTTTAATAAAACGGTTCGTCAGATTTCAAAAGTTGATAAATAGAGCTAAGGTGCAAATACATCTAGTTACAGAAACATAATAAAGACAACACAAATAATTATATAGATGCTAAACAGTCCGGGAAATATACATAATAGATATTAAAGTGTGAATCATCTCACAACTGACCCAAATATTGTCTCATGAGGGAAATAATAATAATGAACGGCTTTTATATAGCACTTATCAACTTAATCTCTAAGCGCTCTACAATTGCAGCATTATTACCCTGGCTTTAGCCCCGGCAGCCACTTCATTAGCCCACTTGGCGTTTCAAGGAATAAATATTCCTACCAGGTACCCATTCACCTCACCTGGGTTGAGTGCAGCACAAGTGGATGAATTCCTTGCTGAAGGAAATTAACGCCCTGGGTGGAATTCGAACATACGACCCTCTAGTTGAAAGGCGAGAGTCCTGACCACTACACCACAGCGCCTCTACACACCACAGCGCATGGGTATTGTTATTATGTTCTCATGAGAAAAAATTCAGTTCAGCTGTTTGGTAATTCACATTCAAATTCTTCTCCTCATGTACATCGGAACGGTTGGAATCGCTGCTGTTGCTCAAAATCATCTTTATCCTGTATCCGGAACAGATTTGCCATTATACTTAAAATACCTTGAATGAAAACCCATTAATGCATCTATTATTAGAGGTGTATGAATCCAAATGAGAAAGATAGGATGATTTTGAGCAACTGCCTCTGGTTTTATGTTCGGGAACAATAAACACATACAAATTTGACAAAAGTGATGACAGGTTTGTCATTGCTCTAGAATTTCACGAAAACATAGCCATCCTCCCCATTTCCTGCTTCGACATAATCTATGTTGCATCGATATCTAAACCCAATACAATAGACCAGGATATAATACATATTTGGCACCATATTCACGTATCTATGTCGTATCAATTTCTCAACCCAACATACCAGGATGTAAATACATCTTTGGCACTATATTCATGTAGTTTACATTTATATGTTGTTGCAAACTTTGTCCATTAAACGCATTCAAGTCAAATATTTACATATCAAAGTACAATTTTGTCAAAGTTGCTTTGTCAAACACAGATCTCAATCAAAATTAGAGACAGACTGCCAGCAGTTGTTAGATTGAACAAATTGCTAAAATCATTAATCTTTATTTGGTTCATATTTACAAACAAATCATTTAAACTTTAGTTGTTGATGTGATAATGGCCACTCTTCTGTTTGTGATATAAAGGTTGAGAATATGGGCCACTACTGTTTGAGCGATTTAGTGGAAATTATGATTATTGAAACTCTTTACCATATACAGAATTCTTGAATATCAGCTGTAAGCTTGCAAAAGTAGTATTCTATCTTTAAAATATCAGTGCTTTGAAATCGTATCAAGTCACAAAACTAATCAAGATGTTCTGATAATAGTGTATACTTTACATTGAAAAAAAAGATTGAGACTATTTACTACTGTTTCTACTGTTTGAGCAGTAAACATGCTGATAAAAGATCAATCCTTTCCTCAGAAAGAGACAAATTTGTGTAAATATAAGCAGACAAAGTTCCGGTATTGTGTTTTGTGTTTGCATCAAAAGAACACGAACATTAGAATCAATATTTGATTATGAGCAGTTGAAAACAACATGTTGTGAAACAAGCATTGACAGAGAATGAAGTTCAATTGCCCAGGCTGAGTTTAATTTCTGTGAATCTTTTGTGTTGAATACTGTATACAGATATGGGACTTTTGCAACAGGACCCCCCCCCCCCTCCCCCGCGTCAATAAAAATTGTTGGATGCACATAACCGACTGACCCTCTAGAAATTGCCTACTCTGAATTTAGTCAGATTGAAAAATCAAAGCAAAATTAGAAATAAACATGTGGAGTACAACCTGAAAAGTCATTTTCAGATGATCTTTGGCTTTTCACTCTCTTCTAAGTCTTGTTTTCTTGATGAGTTGTGAGAATTAAGCAAGAAAGAAAACAAATTCTGTTGGACCAATGCTATTTTACAATAATAGCATCTGTGCTAGAAAATTGATTTGGGCAATTCAACAGCAATGTGAACAAGTCGTGAAACATTTATTTTGTTATATTTCTAATCCTGACATAATTTCCAAAGATGAATAATTGAAATGAATTTGTAAACTTAAGGCAAACTGCCAAAGAATCCTTATTTCTATGGTTTGAAAGAGGTTCATCATGGTGAAGAATAATTGAAGAGAATTTTTATTTCCTTTGTATATGAACTCTGTATGTTGTTTTTAATGAGAATGTGAAATAAATCAAATTGAACTGAATTAAAAAAAAATAAATAAACTCACTCTGAGCCATTAAAAGATCAAATAAATGAAATACAAAAATCCTCATACAGTAGGACTCTCGTGCAGAAGTAATTTGCCCTAAATAACAATTGAAAATCTCCTCACAAAGGAGACTTCTGTTAAAACAACATTTACACAACATTAAGAGACACAAATGTTGTTTGTCCATACAATCAACATTAGATTAGCTCAATCTGGTGTGTGAATTTTTAATTTGGAGGTCTGTGGTAATAGGCCATGTGTTAAATTACTTGATAAATTTTCTTAGTCTCACAAAATAAATAATACATATATGGATAAAACCTGTTCAGAAAACAAAGTGGATGTGTGGCTGGTGAAAAGATGTTAAGAAAATATGTTGACGGAGCAATTCAAGAAGATGAGTTTCTTGAAGGCTTCATTCTTGAAACAAACAATGATCATAAAAAGCTTTAGATAGTATTTAAGGTTTATATAGTTGTTTCTTGGATGAATCTGCTAATGATCCGTGTCCTGGAGCATGCTGGGAAGGTCATGCTGATGTTGTTTCGGCGGGAAGATGAGCTTCCTAAAGGTTTCATTCTTGAAACAATACACGAAATGTGGTCGATCGTCTTAATGAAAACTATCAAAGGTAATAAATGCTTAAACAGTTGTTTGTTTTGTGAACCTGTTGAAGATCCGTTTCGCTAACGTATCCTGGAGCATGCTGGGAAGGTCATACGGATGTTGCTTCGGCGGGAAGATGAGTTTCTTGAAGGTTTCATTCTTGGCAAGGAGTTCAGGCATGTTTAGGAGGAAGAACGAGTGACAGTAGTCGAGAAGGGACTCCGCTCCGTAAAGCTGTGGGGAGGCCAAAAAAGGGAATTTTGTTAAAAAGGTAATCTGAAAAGATTTATGAAAATTGTATATGGCAGCCTTGTGGCTAACTTGCATAAATAGATGACATTTGAGAGGTATAGATATCATGAGAAATCTTAAAGTATTGGGATTTTGATCTAAAATTCAATGGAATATCTTTGTGTAATCTAATGATGATGGTGGAATGAACATATTTAAGAGGGGAAACAAAGAATAATGTTTATAATAATCAGAAAGAACAAAACAATAGAGAGATGAATTAAGCATTATGTCGTCAACTTGTTTTTAAAATTCCAACACCAATTTCATTTGTCACATAATTTTATGACCAAGACAATCCACAAATGTTGAGGCAGACTCAATTCATATACCTTTTCATAAACTGCACACTAGCAATCAGATTTGAAGAATGACAAGTTATTTTAAAAATATTCCACATATGGTAATAATGATAGTAATCATCATTTATATGGTGCTTTATAGTGGCGAATCTAAGTGCCTTGCTTGTATTAGTGAACTGAATCATTATCAAGTTCCAATAAATTAACTAAAAATAAATTTCATTTTTTAAGGCTAAGCGGGAAAAGGTGTACACCTCCATAAGTGAAGACCAACCATTTGCCAAAAAAAAGAGAGTAAACATATGAAAACTTCAGAAAAGAAAGGAAAGTAAAGAAATAGAAAAAAGCAAATTGATCACTCACCCTAGCTTGTCTATAGATAGTGGTAGCATTATCCCAGACTAGATCAAAACTTAGTAGCCTTTCACAGTGAAGCTGAAGACCAGTTAGGACAAAATGATTCGCTGCCGACATCAGCTGTGAAATAAAACATTAAAAATTCATGATTAGGCAAGTAAAAATGAGGGCTTTCAATTCAATTAAATTAAAAATAAAACATATTTCCCCTTCAAAGTAATGATGTACAAATTGGGGCAATACAATATTAAACACATATGACAAAATAATTAGTACAAATATTGATAATAAAATAAACAAATTAAAGGAAAATGGTGCAGATCCAGAAGAAGTCTATGGGAGAGATGACAAATACCAAACTTAATCATATAAACATTCTACATTGAAAGCATACATAATTTCTGAACTGAAGTCTCTGTTACAAGTTTTCCATGACATTTGCTTTGGCCACAATCATTCTAGCAAGAAAAAGTTGAACCTAAAATCCAACCATGGGACGGTAACATTAAAGATGCAATTAAACTTTGCACAAACATATACTGTAAATGTATGGTACATATAGAGATGCAATAATTTTCAATGAATCATATGTTACAGGTACCATAATGCATACCCTATTCTGAAATATAAACACAAGCAGAGCCTTATACCTAACTCTATCATTATGAGAAATTAGGATAGGAGAAATGTTCTAATCAATATTCTGGGGTATGAAGAGTGGATTGTTTATTCAATATTGTACAGTATCAATGGGGAATACTCAATATTCTATGGTTTAGGGGTTGGTTCATATCCCAGGGTTTTCTATTCAATAATCTAAGGTGTCAACATTCGGGCATTCCATTCACTATACTAATGTGCTGATAGGAAATGTGTACTCAATATCATAAGGTGACACAAAGGAATGTGTACTAAATATCCGAAGGTTTAGGGTTCATACCTCGGGGAGGTCCGCTGGTTTGAAGTGGATGTGATCTGTGCTTCCATGGTACAGATACTGCATCACAAGCTGTAAGGCAAAATAAATATCTTTCATTAGGACAAATGCATCATTGTGATCATCATCACCCTCAACTACACCATCATTAGCATATCATCATCACCACCACTAATCATAACCAACATGAACATCATCATCATTACAATCATCATCATCATCACCAACAGTCATCACTTTGAAGTGGATATGCTCTGTACTTCCATGGTACCCTTACTGCATCGCAAGCTGTTAAACAAAATAAACCTCAATCATTAGGACAAAGTCATCTAATCATCACCATCAATACCATCCTTCTTCTCTAAACAATCATCATTATCATCAGCGTCATAATCATTAACAATATGATCCTTCTCTCCCTCCTCCCTTTCCTCTTGGTACTGCTTATCATTATGATTTTATGATCAGAAAATCAGCTTGATGTTTCCTTTTTGAGTAATTTCTATGAGCCCAACTTTGGTGGTGGAATGAATTTATTATGGCTTTAAAATGGTTGCCTTCTCATGGGCACCAGCACTAAATAACAGGAATGCTCTGTTTACTGACACCCAGTCCTTTTTTCTCCCATATTTACATTTTCCATTCTGTCCATCATTATCTTTATCACTATAGCAACTAACCTGAAATATATGATAGCTGAACTCGGTGATCTCAACGACTGGTTTCTGGGAGTCCAGCATGCGATCAGAGAGCATTGCCTTGAAGCGTTTTGAAGCTGTAACCAGGACTATCTTGTGAGCGTAGAACCTCCGACCTTCCACGACGAAGGTTACGTCAGACATCTCAGGGTTGTTAATGTACTGAGGGTCTAAACAAGCATACAAAACAATCTTAACATCTTCTGGCATAAATGATTAATGTTAAACAGTTGAGCTCTTCTATCTAAATTTCTTAAGAGTAAGCTACCCTGCAAAAACACTTTTGCTCATTTGAGACAATGTTTACAAAATATGTGAACAAAAGTATTCCATTTGTTGATAAAAATATTTGCAGTTTGCATATTTGCATATGCCTTTTAATGGTACTTGCAGATTATGTTTGAAATGGAAATTAAAATGGATCGAATTGAATTTAACATGCAGTTGAAACTCCCATACCCAAATCCTCATCTTCCAGATGAATTATCCCTACAATAACTGGGAAACCTAGGAATTTACACAATGGGCTTTGACTATAAAATTCACTCAGAAAGGGAATCGCAGACTGCTCTTAAATGAGCCAACGCTTTCCCTGTGGTTTTATATATTTCAATTTAATGATTAGGACTAAGCTAATATTTTCACTCTTTAGAATTCCTATAGAACTATGTAAAATACCTTTTAAAATGTTGAAATTTTAAAAAAATACACTAATATATTGGTTTATAGTATGTAATCTTACCTATTCTGGCCCCATGCATTGCATCTGGTGTGGGTATCTCCTTAATCTTCTCTGTACCCATCAGCAGAGGAAATACATTGGCTAGCTGTTTACTCACAAGTTCATTCTGAAGAAAGACAGAGACAAGAATATCACAAAATAAACATACCTCATCATGAAACTCACAAATATGTTGTACCTTTAATTTAGTTTGTTTTGTCAAGATGATTTCAATGAACATTTTTCACCTAAATTGAGTTGTAGAAGATGTATTTCTTTTAAAGATTGTACCAATAGCATTTACTTCTGATATTTGATTCTTTGGTAAGCAATCACTTGATTTTTAGTACTTTCTAAACTTAACCAAATTGGTTTGGTCTTTTTACATGGCAATTCTCTTATTTACGTCCAACCCCTTATAGAAGGGACATTCCTAAAAACAACTCTTCATCGTTCATATCTGATTTATAAACTTGGTGTCATCGATTGTTGCTAAGAAAAGATTTGTAATGGGAAAAAAGGGGTCAGACATACAAAAATATTGACCAATTTGGAATCACCATAAACTATTGAAAGCCAATCAAACATACCTTGCTCTGTCTAAAGATCTCAAACATAAGTGGAAGCCCCTTCCTGATCAGCTCTTCATAGTCCTCCTCGATTGGTATGGAACCAAAGTCTCGGAATAAACACTGAATTATGGCTAATCGGTAGAAGTATTTTGCTGTTTGTAACGTCTCTAACCAGCAATGGAAGGTCCAGGGGACGCCCAGGCTTCTTAGCTCCATGGCTATATCGAGGTAGCCATGTTCACAGCTGTGGTACATTGCTTCCTGTAAATGAATAATGTTTGAATTCTTAGGTGTCAGGAGTGGGATTTTGTTAACATTAGAGCTGCAGAGGTAATATTCTTCTGTGATATTGAAGTAACCAAGCACACATTTGTGGTACATTGCCTCGTGTAAATGAACAATGGTAATGGTTGAATTCTATTATTAAAGGTGTCAGGAGTGGGATTTTGATAAGACCACGGCAGCAAGATAATATTACAACCTTGTACTGAGGTAAATTTCTATGGTGATAATGTAACCATGCTAAGAGCTGTTGTACATTGCCTCCTGTAAATGAACAATGTTCTTAGGTGTCAGGAGAGGGATTTTGAAAACATCAGAGCTGCAATGTAACGATACAAGTGCGTACCGAAACGGATACAGCAATATTAAATTTCTATGGCGATATCGAGGTAGCAATGCTTGTTACTGTGGTGCATTGCCTCCTGTAAATGAACGATAGATATGTATGAATTCTAGGTGTCAGGAGTGGGATTTTGATTACATCAGAGTTTCAAGATAACGTATCTAGAGTGACCTGGCAGAAGTATTATGATGTGTATCTTGCATGTGCTAGGCATTGGGAGACGGTTGTGTGATGACGCAAGATGGTGATGGTGACGAAATCACAGATTGCCAGGGCGGGGTTGTTTGTTTTATTTGTATGTATTATTTATCATGAGTGTCAATGATTTACTGGTATTCCAGGGGGAGGGGGGTGCCCATGTAGGTATCTGCATCTGAATGCTTGTATCTTTCTACTTTTCTTGATCCATATTCTTGAGAGGTTGATTTCTAGTCTATATATTTCATACACACAGATACATGGAAGCTAACCTATTCAAGTTGTTTTGTGTCCTGAGTCTTCATACTTCACAATATCATTTTCATATCTTCACAGTATATATTCATCTGGGATTCTTCTGAAAAATGGGCTGTTTGCTTGCTTTTACAGAGGTATCAATATCAAAAACTTACAATGGTTTTTAAGGATTTTATGCTCTCAAAGTGTACACTTAAAAAAAATATCAACTAAAAATGTATGATATTGGTATAGTCAGGTAGTTTTGTTCAATATGGACTAGGCCAATACATGATAGAAAGAATTGAAAAACTTGGAATATATTTTGCCAAGAATAGATATATATAAGAAATAAATATTGAATCTTGATACCTGATGATTAGCATTGCCACATCAGGGGGTGGGGGAATACATAATAAAGATAATATAAAATTCAAAATAATTATTTGATAGCTGCAGCTACAATACCTGTAGCATGTTTGCAATCTTGTTTTTCCTGGCTTTCTTGGCTTTCCTATCCTTTGGACCATCAGAGCCCTCGGCTAAGATCTCTTCTAAAGACAAGATGTCGGATGAACGGATCAATCTCGGTTGCTCTAGAAGCTTCCGTAAAATGTTCCTGATGAAGAAAACAACAAACAAAATTTGTTGGTAATAGAGAAATGTACTTGTATACAACTCCTCATTGACTTTGTGTACAAAGGATTTTTGAAAATGAATTAATGAAAAATTTAAAATAGGGGTTCAAAAAGATTCTTTACGAAATATGTGCTAGATCGACAAAGATATGCTATACTCAATTGTAAAAACCTATGTTTTGTTGACTTTTCTGAAAAAAAAGAAAATGTAACATTTTGTAAATAGAGTGAATGAGGAGTTGTCCCACATAACGTCACAGGTTCTGTTAACGTTGCCGAGTGCACAGATCGCAATCAGTGGCAGGGATCACAATATCATAGAGAATTGAAAAATTCATAAAATTTTAGATGGATTATCCGATTAGCTCAAATTTCCAGCTTGTTCATCTGATTTTTCTTCATTCAATGATGACACAGTAATTCCAAATTTTATGGATGCTTACAACGGTGTTATACTTTATTTATTTATACTGATTATGATATGAGAAAAAGATATATGTATAGTCATTTGGAATGTGAAGAAAACACCACTAATGAGTGAGCACATATATTAATAAAGTTCTAATTAAAAATGTAAGTCATTCCATTACCTGTGACCATGTGCAGCAGCTAGAGCAAAGGAGTTTCCATGACCTCGACTGGTGATCCCATTTCTATGCAGCGTTGTAAGGTAAGGATCTGCACCTTTATCTAGGAGAAGACATACCAGCTCGTGGTAGCCTGCTGCAGATGCTAATTGTAAAGGTGAATTCGTGTAGTTCTCCCCTGGTCCCCCTTCTACGTTGGCGCCAGCATCTAATAACAACTGGAAGTGAAATGGATATTTGTATAATTATTATATCATGAAATGCTTGAAAGCAACATGCTTTTGTGGTAAAGGCTCATGCCTTCCTATAGTGTGTTGAGTTTGAATCCTTGTCATGGCGTTAATTTACTTAAGCAAGAATTTCAACCACAGTGTGCTGCACTCAATCCAGATGTAAACTTGAACCTGGCAGGCGGAAACTGGATAATACTTTTTGTCTTAACTCAGCTACAACAATTTTTTTAATATTACTGACTATAGCAGAGTGTATGCAGAGTAGTATATGCACTTCATTTGTATATGGATCTATTACATAGTCCGTCACAAGACATTAACAGTATGGTTATGGTGTGATTAAAAAATGTATTTAAGTTTTCAAACAACTTGTTTTCATAGTAAACGGTAGAATTTTAGTTGTGTACAAGGTTCTTTTATAATGTGATGTGGGATTCAAGGGCTGTTAAGAGGACCACCTAAGTTTTGATATTTAGATTAACTTTTTTTGGGGGCCCTTTTTAACTAAAGTCCAAGTCAAATAGGGCCCCTGGAAGCAACATGATCCAACACGACTTTTTGTTGGCAGGCAGCTACCTGTGAACTGAACAAAGAGTCATGTTGAATCGTGTTGCTTCCGGGGCTCTATGTGACTGGGGCCAAAGTTTAGGAACAGCAAATGGAATGATACATACATGGGCTACCGATGTGTGTCTATGAGCGACAGCAAAAGATAATGCTGTCCAATGTCTAATGGTGGGGTGGATACAAGGATATCTCTGACTGTTGCTTGGGACCTGGTATACAACAAATTACATGGAAACCATGAGCTGATGATAATCTGCTCTTTTAAAGGAATACAGAACAAACATCAACAAGAATCAAATACATACAATTTAGGTTAACCTCTTACAGTTAACTTGACAGATGGTCATTAAATCAAGTGAAGTTGCCGCAACTGATGTAAGCCACAAACAACTGTTTCTATCTATTCCAGAATCCAAAAACATTTGAGTATCAACAATATTTATTCTAATTTCACTTGTGCTGCTATCTGTGATTCAATAATAGAATCTTTTAATTTCTATTATTTATTTTCAAAATTTACCTTTTCCACTCAAATTAAATGAGATAAACATTTTCTTGACACTCATTGGAGTGACATTTGCTTTTAATTACTTCTCCCACAGACAAAAAAGAAATATGATATTCAGAAAAGGTGACAAAGCCAAATATGATCAAATGCTTCACCCAAATTTCTACCAACTACTTTGTATAATAATAATAATAGTAATAATATTCAGTTCTTTTATAGCTCATAACACATAGCCATAGCATGTCCCTATGCGCTTACAGAGCAGAAAAAGAAATAACAGAATGGAGAGTGGAGAATATAGATCTGCTTTAACCCTATTCCAACTGGGGGGAGGTCAATTTGACCCCCCCTCCACAAATTTTGTGATCGTGCCGCCGCGCAAAATTTTTTCACGGCGAGACTCGCTGACTTTTTACTTTTAAGTCTTGCGCAACTTTTAAGACTATTTTCGCGAAAATCGGGCGTATGGTTACGTCGCCGCGCCACTTTTTGTATATGCATGTCAGACCGAAAATCGCTCAAAAACGTGATTTTGTGTACAAAGTCAATGTAAATTGGGATTTCAGTCTGAATTCATAAAGATGTAGCTATTTTCAATTTTATGGGTTTTAATTAACTCATTTTAGCATAAATATGCCTCAAAAATGTTCTGCAATAAATTTCATCCAAAAAACAATGGAAAAGAAAAGGTAAAAAAACAATGAAATACATAAGAAATTCATAAAACAATAAAAAACATAAGAAATATCTTGTCACACCAAATTTTTTTCCAAGTAGTATTGTGAGGAATAATATGGAGAATATTCATACCAAAAATGAGCTTTTTAGGAGCTTCAATGAGTGAAATAGAAC
>BQKZ01010497.1:0-20327 GCA_036244855.1 Temnopleurus reevesii | reverse complement strand
TAATTAGCAAGATAGAATTAATTATCAGAGTTGACGATTTAAACAATGTTAATCTCTCAAAGTTTCATATAAAGAAAATTTCGTTGAAAAATCCCGTCACCCGATTTGAACCCATTTACCCCCGAAGTTTGTTTTCTCCTCCCCCCCTCTCTCTCTCTCTCTCTCTCTCTAGTCTCTACTCCCCGCACTCCTCTCTTTTCTTTGATATAATTATTGCATGTCCATCCTCAGAGAAAGAGAGAGATAGAGAGAGAATACAGATCATCCCATTCACAAATCTTTGCATTTTTCTCTTTCACTCACTCCCGCCCCCTCCCTTACGGTATTTTTTTTTTAACTCTCTTTCTCATCTCTCAAAACAAAGAATACTGTCAACATTCTACTCAAGACACATTCCTATTCTCTCTTTCCCTCTCTCTTGATCTCTTGTCCCCCCCCCCCCAACTCACAGAGAATGTTGCCTCCATAATGAAACAGAACGTGGTTATACAAGTAAAGTACATGAATGCCACATGTAAGCACAGTCCAAAGGTCATCTTCGGGCTTTCAGAAATTCCCCCTTGGTATTTATGACTACCCTCGCTCCCACAGGTGTTTGATATTGTTTTCTCCAGAGGCGCGGTCAGGCTGAACTTTGTCGCTGGAAATACTGGGGAGGTTAAATAATGATTCAGAATAATTTAGATACAGTTGTAGCCTAGTTATGTCAGGAAATTTAAAATAAAAGTAATCTTAATCCCATAATGTTTTATCAATTTTATGCGTGTGGACCCATCAACTCCCAAGTTTTTGTTTCATTCCCCCCTTCGCTCTTTTTCATTCAATTGAAAGTGATCGACACAAAGATATAAATTGGCTAATAGATACGAATCGCATTCCAATCATCATTTTCCGTGAAAGTCCGCGTGGCAGAATTTCAATCTATTTTATAGTCTGGAATATTCAGAAGGGTTCCCCACAAATTGCGGCTGCTTTTGACATATTTTCTTTCTTTCTCCCCCTCTCCTCGGCCTCCCTCTTTCTCTCGAATTTCACACGCTTGCGCACTGCGTCGGACAACAAAGGTGATCTCCATTTTCTTCCCTTTCCCAGGCCAGCGCAATGAAGAGTCACAACTGGCCCAAACCACATAAATCACTGACAAATCAGATCATTGAACATGTTCCCAAGGAAACTGCTAGCTTAATTGAGTGTAGTAAATTTTCACATCAATCTTCGCTGTCATCGTGAATTGTTTGTTTGTGAACATTGTTTGCCCCCGGGGACTAAGTCTTGAAGGATTTATACTATTATTAGGAATTTAACTGACCTGTTAATTGCCTGTCAATCGACGAGGTCTTCGGAGGTAAAAGTGAAACTATTTTCAGACTGATTATGTTTTCTTTCATCATCGGTTGGTTACCAAAACACTGCGCCTCAGCGGGTGGGTGGGCGGTCGGCACTGGGCGGGCCTGGGCGGGCGGATAGGCATGTGCTGGCATGTCACGCATGGCCTTTTTTTATTTATTGTTTTTTGTTTGGTTCGATCCGATATCCGATTCCGATCCGATCTTGGCCCTAAATTTCCGATCCGATCACGATCCGATTTTTTTTTTCTATGCACAGCACTATTTGCAATACAATAAATTTCATGATTTTGCACCAAAATGCTATTGAGAAACATTTGCAATGGAATGATTGATTGTTTTTATTTAAAAAAGGGTTTAGATTAAGGCCTAGACCCAGAAAGGTAAGATAGAGAAGAAGAATAACATTAAAACAGCAACAACAAGAAGAAAAGGGCATTAATGTATTTACACACAAATGGACGTTTTAAGAACGAGGAATCTCCATACTCACAGCTGGATACGAAAGTGCATTAGCACCAAGAAAAGAACGAGTAAGAGAAGGATAAAAGGAATAACGAGGAGAAATAAGGGAAAAGGAGGATTAGAAGGAGATTGAAGAATAGTTTGAGAAGCAGAAAATGTATAAAAGGATGACAAAAAGGAGGGGGAAGAAAAGGAATATCAGAAAAAAGGAGGAGAAATAGGAAACTGGAAGAGGAAGACGTGGGAAATCAGAGAAAGAGGAAATAGAGGGAAGATTGGAAGGAGATGAAGAAAAATTGATAGCTTTTTAAAACCCCAGTCACAGAAGCGATTTGACTGCTTATGCTTCTGTTTTTGTTTTTTGTTCGTTTTAGTCGTTTCTTTATTCATAATTTGGTTTTAGTTTTAGGTTGTTTGGTAATAGTTTTGATACATTTAAAAAAAGCAAATTTGCAATATATTTTCTGAGTACTCTAAATTGCTAATTGTATATGATCGATATACAGTGCCCCGTAACATAAAGGTTTGCGATTAATTGCTAATCTAATAGCGATCGATATCAATCGCAAGTCTATGGCAAATCATGTACTAAAATTTGCAATTGATCGCTAAATCAGATAGCGATTAATCGCAAACCTTTATGTTACGGGGCCCAGGTTATATCATGAAGAAGTTCTGTTTTATTCTGTGTTTTGATTGTTTATCTCTATCTACACCTGTATTGCAGAATCACTGGAGTTCTGCATATTGCCTGAAGGAAGCCAGCCAGAATGTCAGATTTCTTTGAAGAAGAAGCAGAGGTGTCTGATGAAGATGCTCCAGCCAGCAGTGATGAAGAGGAAGACGAGGAGGATGAAGATGTTGGTACGTAATGTAGTCCGTAGGGTTAGAGGTGATCTTGAGTTATTTTATAGGCAGTAAGACTCAGATGAAAAATGGGTAGAAAATGAAGATGTTGGTATGTAATTCTTAGAATTAAAAGCTTACTCAAATTTTTTTCAAGCACTTAGTCAAGCACTTACTTTAAAAGATGCTTAGAAGATTAAGATGTTGGTATGTAATGTAGTCGGTAGAATTGAAGCTGACTGTAGGTTTTTGTAAAGAACTTGTAAAAAGTGGTCAGAAAATAAAGATGTAGGTATGTTATGGTCTTTAGAATTAAAGATGAATTTAATTTTGTTGTTGTAAAGAGCGCAAATGAAAAGCTGTTGAAGATGTCAGTGTGCAATGTAGTAGTTAGAATTAAAGGCAACTTTAAGTAAGTTTTTGTAAAGAACTAAGATAAAAAGTGGTTGAAGTGAATTAAGTGATGCAATTTTTGATTACCAGAAGACTTGATTTGAAAAGAAAAAAAATAATCGAAGTGTTAGATAGTGATTAAAATGTATTCATATGACATTTCGCATTGCTAGGAAAGATTGTTCATCAACGTGTTAACTATTACGTAATCATACATGGTAACATTTCTTTAAATACACTCCTCTCCTCTTTCCTCTTTCAGATGAAGAAAATGTTCCTGATCTGATAAATGATGATGAAGAATTGGACCAGGATTCAGAAGGGGAGGCAATAGGGAGAAAGAAAAAAAGAAAGCATAGAGGTGGGTGACCTTCAGAAGGAAAGTAATCATAAAGTGAAAGGAGATAGACAGATAGGCAGGGACAGAGATTAAGTAATCCATGAAATCATAAATTTGTTACATGTTGTATAAAACTATCTATAGCAAAGGGTACCCCATGATATTACATTTCAGCAATATTCTTTGCAATTCTATGTTCTTTGCAGTTCCAACTACCAGATGTAGGAAAAAGTATTTTTGTATTTTATTGCAGTAAAGAATATTGATCAGGTTTTGCTACAGTTCTATATGCAGTGCATTTTTTAATTTGTAGTTATGCTCTTGGATTGACCAGCAGACTCTACCATTTTGTTGTATGCAGTTTTTCTTTGTTTGTACTGTCCTTAATCACACTTTGGACCGGTACAGCAGAGTAAACAGTTTTAACAAAGTTGACAATTTAATAACAGAATATTGTGATTAATAATGTAAAGTGAGGTCGTGACTGTGGATGAATTTGATGAAAACAAAGATTTGATTTTGCTTTGAATCGTTGCTTTTTTCAGCAGATTATGATGAAAGACTGGAAGACGAGGATTATGATCTCATAGAAGAGAATCTGGGAGTCAAAGTTGAAAGGGTTAGTGTTCTTCTTTTTCATGTTTATTTTTGTATCGCTTCTTATTTAAGCTTGGTAATTGCGTATCTTGGAAATCCTGGTTTCAAATGCTGCATGATTCATACCAATGATTTTAAAATTGGGACCTTTGCTTTCTTGCTAGGCTCTTATATTGTAAGGACGTTGATTGTAAATACTTTAAGCTACCAGATGGATATAATATCAAGATATGCTTAGCTACAATATTTATAGAGAGGTGGTTGATGAACTATAATGCACTATTCCAGACTTTTCAAAGTTTGACGTAAAATATAATTGTTTGTTGATCATTCAAAATCCACATCTTTTGTTATATTTTATGATATTTTATAATGGTACAAACGGTTGCATTGGGATTATTTTCCATCCTGCTCATTCATTTAGTAAGATCTGTAGGTCTAATAATCTGAATATTGCAAACTCAAATGTTCCGATTTTTCATGATAATTTCATTGACATTATCTCTCCTCTTTTGGAGCAGTATTATCCTACTTTTAAATCTATACGTTTTGAAGGTTTGATCAATTTAAACTTGATTATTCTACTCCTTTCATCTCACAGAAAAAGTTCCGTCGAGTGCGTCAGATCTCTGAGGAGGATGACAGTGGTAGTGAGGATGGTGAGGGTGTTTCCAAGGAGCTGGATGACAGGGATGCTATCGCCAAGGAGATCTTTGCTGGGGAGGAGGAAGAGGGTGAACTCAGTCCAGGATCTGCTGTAAGTCACATAATAGATATTAATGTCTTGCATTCATGCACTTTTTGGACGTCCAAGTCTGAAAATAGTTTTCATAATAATCTAAGTTCATTGATTTGATATTAAATATAGGCTGAAAATTTGAACTTAGCATGAGTCTAATCCATATTTTCTTGTAACCTAATGTGAAAATAAAGCCTTTTCTGTTCCAGATGCGAGCACAGGATTAGTCCAGTGTTACTCTCAGATTTGTTATATTCTCCTATATCATCTTGTTTATTGTCATTTTTTATTGTCATCTCTTGGAATATAATATTTTGACTAATTTACAGATTGGTGAATTTTCATGAGGGAAATTGAAATATTTGTCTTATCTTGTAATCAGACGTGTGATATTGGTGTTTATTAATATTATGTGGTTAATCATATACAACATTATCAAAATAGCTTATCATTGTATACATCTGAGTTTTGGTTCACATATAACATATATATAACATATTTTCCAAGTAAAATTTTCACAAAATCTGTTTTTCTTTCAGGACATTCAAGAGGAGGTTCATGAGCCAGACCAAGGAGAACAGTATGGAGCTCTTGAGGATTCAGAAGAAGAATCAGGTATGGTGTTTTATCTTATGAATCTCGGTATTTATCTCTTTTTTTACTTTATCTGTTAAAAATTTATTTGTTGGCATATTTGTAAATATTCATAGTTGTTAAAATACTGGTGCTTACAGGAAAAAACATCCATTAGAGGCGGATAAATGTCTGTCCCATGTGGGTGCCAATTGTAATTTGTTTAAACCTTGATACTTCCAGCGCTATTTCTTTATTGCGTTCTTTTATTTTCGTGTCACAATATCAAAACAAAGAATTAAAATTATCTGAAAGTCATATTATGCATTAAAACTGGAAGATTTCAACGAAACAGAAAAAAAATGGTTAAATTAATGAGGGAAAAATACTGAAGATAAACCCTTCAAATTAAAATAGTAATTGTGTATCTTTAATTTAAGGGTGTGTCTAATTTTGCAATTTATTGTAAATTTACTGCAAATCAGTTGCAATTTGAGACTCACTTTTTCATTCATGCACGATCTGTGCATTGTACAAGACTGCATAAAACAATGATTTTTATTGGTGCTTGCTGATAAACTGCAAATTTTTAGTAACACTCCCTTTGAACCTATAGATAAGATTGACTGACAATAGTGCTCTTACCTATTGCTCCACTGTTCTCATATTCCAGACCCAGATGACTTCATTGTTGATGACAGTGGACAACCGATTGGCAAGAAGAAGAAAAAGGGACATAAGCACAGATACACGGACTCGTAAGTATTATCACAAAAATTGTGTGTTGCTCTCTTCATTTCATTTGTTTCACTCTCATTTAAGCTTGAAATGCTAATGTGACATAATTTCAGCTATGATAAGGTTTAGCTGATCAAGGGTTCCTACTCTAGAAAATTTTCAGATAAGTAAATTTGACCAAAAATCCCTCAAAGCAGGGTATTTGACACAACATTTATTTGGTATTTGAGAATACATACAAAATAAGTTTCAAATGGTGAAATGCTTTGATTGGAATTTTGAAAATTCATCATCTTTCATTTCCATTCATCAATTTTAATCTAATAAACAAAATTTGACAGTGTAGGAAGCTTAGTTCCTAATTGGTGTCCCACAATGTTCACTTAAAATATCTTTCTTATTTTCTTCAGTGCTCTACAAGAAACCCAAGATATCTTTGGTCTTGATTTTGACTTTGATGAATTTGGAGCTTATGGTGATGAGTATGAGTGGTTGACAAATGATATTCATTTATGATACTTTTTTTTCTTCAGTGCTCTACAAGAAGCGCAGGATATCTTTGGTCTTGATTTTGACTTTGATGAATTTGAAGCTTACGGTGATGAGTACGAAGAAGCAGAGGAAGAGGAGTATTCTGAGGTTTGTCAATTTTTAACCTGCCTATAGCAGTTACCTATTATATGATAAGAATAAAAACTTCTAGGNTAGTGAGGATGGTGAGGGTGTTTCCAAGGAGCTGGATGACAGGGATGCTATCGCCAAGGAGATCTTTGCTGGGGAGGAGGAAGAGGGTGAACTCAGCCCAGGATCAGCTGTAAGTCACATATTACATAGTCATGTCTTGCATTCATGTACTTTTAGGACTTCCAATATGATCTATGTTCCTTGATATGATCATAAACAAAATATGAAATATAATTAATATGACTCTAATCCAAAATGTTTTTTTTTTAATGATCTCATGTCAAGATGACACTTTTTCTATTAGCTGTGATGTCATACAAGAAGTCCTTTATTACTCTGAGATTTTATATTCTCTTATATCATCTTATTTATTGTCATTTTTTGTTGACTTTCTTTTATCTTGTACAGTTTCTTAGTTTGACTACACGAAGTGTACATTTGGGTAATTTTTTATTTGTTTAATCAAGATGTTTCTCATCTTGGAATCAGACATATGGTGTTCATGATTGACTATGTTACGTCATTAATACACTAGCAAAATAACTTTTCATTGGACACATCCGACTTCTAATCCATAAAAGTAATATAAGTTTTTAAAGCTAAATTTTGATCAAATACTCTTTTCCTGCAGGACATTCAAGAGGAGGTTCATGAACCAGACCAAGGAGAACAGTATGGAGCTCTTGAAGATTCAGAAGAAGAATCAGGTGTGTTTCATTTTATGAATTTTTTTGGTTGATACCTTATCTTTCAAAAACAAATGATTTGTTTGCATATTTATGTGTTTATAGTAATAAAAACATTGTTGCTGACAGTGCAGAATGATGATATGTACAATTTATTTGTTAACAAATCCAGACCCTGATGACTTCATTGTTGATGACAGTGGACAACCGATAGGCAAGAAGAAGAAGAAAGGACATAAGCACAGATACACAGACTCGTGAGTATAATATGAATATCACAAAAATTGAAAATGTGCCATTCTCTTCATTTCATTTGCTTCACTCCATTTTAATCTCACCTTGAAGTGATATTGTGTCATTATATTAGCTATGATAAGGTTTAGATGATTCAGGGTTCCTACTCTAGAAAATAAGTTTCACCTTTTCCAGCTAGGGAAATTTGACCAAAAGTCCCTCAAAGCAGGGTATTCGACACGTTATTTATTTGGTACATTTGAGAATACATAAAAAAAAACAGTTTTAAATGGTGAATTGCGTTATCATGTTATCATGGAATTTTGAGAATTCATCTTTAGTCTTCATTCATCCTTTTTCATGAAGAAAATCTTGACAGTTAAGGAAGCTCAGTACTTTTTTAACATCTTTGATTGATGTACCACAATGTTCAATTATGACTCCTTTCTTATTTTCTTCAGTGCTCTACAAGAGGCCCAGGACATCTTTGGTCTTGATTTTGACTTCGATGAATTCGAAGCTTACGGTGATGAGTATGAAGAAGCAGAGGAAGAGGAGTATTCTGAGGTTTGTCAATTTTTAACCTGCCTATAGCAGTTACCTATTATATGATAAGAATAAAAACTTCTAGGAATTTTTTTAAATAGATTAAGGAAATGTTTCATATTACTCCAGTTAAAACCCCTTGTCTCCAGTTGAAACTCATTGTTTGGAGTATTTTGAAGAGGATTTGAACCAAGTGCCAAGCACCGAGTACCCACTGGCCATCAAATATTTGAAACCATACTCCCATTGATTGGTTGCTGTCTATTGAGTAGACTTCCCTACCAAAGAACTTTCAATTATCAAATGTAATTGATATGTTTTAAACCATTGTTAAAAGATGCATAAGAAGGAATATATTGCTCTGATGGTTGCATTCTTTTATCTTTTCTTTTATTGTGGAATATATTTGGAAATCCATTTTATTGAATGATCATTCCATAAATTGTATATCCCGTAATAGGGAATAATAATTTTCTTTGCTTGTTTTGGCTCAGTGAATGTGGGGCAGATGTACAAAACTTAAGTTGTAACCCAGAATGTCACCAATGGTATGTGAGTTTATTACTCATTTTTTTTTCTCTCTTTCTCTTTCTCACTCATATCTGTAGTATGAAGATGAGGAGGAAGACTTAGAAGAGGGTGGAGAACAGAGAAGACGACAGAAGAGACCAGGCAAGAAACGAGCACCAAAGAAGAGCATCTATGAGGTAAGGGTTATGCAACATCGGGGGTGTTGCTAGAAACTTGTGGTTAATTACAAATCTGTTGCGAACCGGAACACATATTTTCCTTCATGCAACGTCTTCGCTTTTACAAGATTGGCATGAAACAATGATTTTCATTCACATATCTCAATAAACTGCAACCTGTAATATATTGCAAGTTTCTAGCAACACTGCCATTGAGTGGATTACCATCCAAGGGAGTGGATTTGAATTATAATTTTAAAGTCCTATTAAAAAAACCTTAAATGTATATTACCATTGCTATTGTGAATGAATGAATGCTTCTGAAACAAGTGCATGAATGATATTCACATACATTGAAAATAATACTGGTATACTTGATGCTATGTCAGGGCTTCTTTGTGGTCGTACAATGGGCCCTTTTATTGTTACATAATTACTCTGATGATGTTTTGTGTGTTTTTATAAAAGCATCTCAATCGACTGTTTTCCTTCCAGCTTTGCTGGGTTTCACACTGGGTTTTCTTGGAAACTGATGGAAATAGCCTGCATAATGTTTAAAGTCTCTTGGTCATGAGAATCATTTCATTCCTTAAAAATAACACCTAATGTTTAAACTTATTTTTCCAGGTATTTGAGCCAAGTGAATTGGAAAGAGGTCATTTCACCGATCTTGATAATGAGATCAAGACAGCTGACATCCCAGAAAGGTTTATGGTGAGTATGTTTGATTCATTTACTAGCCAAATGTAATTTGTTTAGGACTTCTGTTTTGTATGGATTATTATCTTTTTGTTGTACAATAATGATTATATTTGAATAATTCACAATGAATATGATGTTGCATTTTGCAAGTGCTTATTGTAAATCTGATACATTGATTTAATAGATTAGAGATTTATATTGAGATTAAGATATCCGTCAAAGGGATATAAAGAATTGTAAGTCACTGGTCAGGTATGCCAAAAATTGCTGGTTTGAATGCGGCCCGGGCGGTGCATTTTCTCTTGATATAGTAGTGTATGTAACCACATGATGAGTAGTTTGAGGCAAATGGAATGAATTTCTCTAAACACTGCGTTGTTTTCGATTTAGATGGGTAAATGATTAGCTCTGTGACAATTTTCATTTGTCTTTCAGTTGAGATCTGTCCCTGTCTCTGAGGCAGCTGATGAGGAGCTCGAGAAGGAAGCTGAATGGATCTACAAACAGGCCTTCCTTACACCTTCGGTATCCAACCAGGTATAGTAGACTTTTCTATATATCTTGTATATCAATGATTATCCAAAAAAATTTGCAGAGTTCTGCAGAGTTCTGTCATCAACTCACAATACAAGCATATATATTGGAATGAATATCCCTTCCAAGTACCTATGCACTTTGAATGGGTTGAGGGCAGTATTTTACAGATGAGTTTCTTGCCGAAGAAGAAATTTGACACTCTGATTGGGAATCAAATCCATCACTTCATATTAAGAATTGACAGAATCCTTAACCTTTGTGTTTCCATCTGTTATGTTGTTGATATTGATCTAACATTGAACATTTCTGTAGATAGAAAATGAGTTTTGATTAGAGTAAAGATTGAGTTTCATTATAATTGTGAGATTGTGGAAAATATGATTCAATATTCAAACTCAAAAGAATTGATTTTTCAAAATTAATGTAATATAAAAACTTAATAAAAATATATATGTTAAAAGTCCTATATGTAATTCTGATTGTTGGAGTAGTACCAAAATAATATTTGAAGTAAGAAAGAGCTTGAGCCTTTGATCCTTGCAGAATCTTAATCATCGGCAAAATGACATGGAAATAAATTGAACACACAAATATATAGATATAAGCTTATGGATGGGTTGAAGAGATAGAGAGAACAGGATGTGAATATTTTGGTACCTTGGCTTATTCAATAAAATGTTCATTGAAACAATTATCTCTCATTTTTGTAGGAGTTTGGTGACCAAGGTGATGGCTATGGTGGATCAAGTGCCTATGAGAGGAAACCTCCAAAGACGAAAAAGAAGATAAGAGAAGCTCTGCATTTTATGAGGAATCAACACTTTGAGGTAAGGTTGAGCATGTTGACAAATCAACCAGGTAGAATAGATATTTAAAAAAAATGAACAAAAACATGACACCTGCAGACTGAGCATCGTTCTGAAATACCTTTAGGATAGAAAGTTGAATGTGGGCAGCCAACAGCTGAACCAATTGTGTTCTCATGGAGGAATGGTTGATAACAAGATTCATTTTCTCTAAGTCATTCACTTAAGAGTTGAACACTAGGTTTCTAGGTAGTTCATGAAGTGCCGGGAAATAGGAAAAAGTGTGGAGACTAAAAATGTTAACCAATATTTGGGAATGCCCCAGTACTCTGCAAGAGAGTCCACAAGTAATCAATAGGAACCCATTGCAAGTTATAAGACAATTAGATATTTTACACAATAAACAAATGTTTCCATGTAGATTAACAGTGCTATTAAAATTACTTGTGCCAAGAAAATTTAACATTTATCTTATCACATACTTGCATTGCAACCGCTAATAGTTGCATGTTTACAATTTAATGCAGGATTTGATCTCATTAATGATAATATGTTGCCTTAGAATGTTCAGCAAGTCCTAACTCCATATGTATCTGATATATCCAGGTGCCCTTCATCGCTTTCTACCGAAAAGAATATGTTGAACCTGAGCTGAACTTCAATGATCTCTATAAAGTCTATCATTGGGACGCCAAGGTAAGAAAAGTGCAATTCATGACATCAATATTTTTTATGAGATAAATAGTGAATATATGGCTGCATCTCGTACTTGGGAGAGTGAGATCAGGGAACATCAAAGATAAAGTGGAGAGACTGAGAAATAGTAGATTTGAAGAGAGGGAGACAGGAGTTGTAAGGGCTAGTTTAACACTGGGGAGATGGGAAGAGAGCTTCAATCTTTGACATACTCAGTGAATTACCCAGTTATCTTAGACCCTAAATTATCAGGGGATGATGAGGGCCATTTTAAAGAACATCATCCTTATTTTCATCATCTTAATTTTTTTGACCAATTGAGATTGAATTCGTACTTCGATTTCTTTTACAACTCAAATACATTTACTTTTTTTTCCTGATTGCAAAATTGGTGCATTCAATCAGCACTTGAAAAAACATCTCTATTGGTAATTATGTGATTGAAATTTTGGCTCATCATTACCACCATCATCTCCACTATTATCATTCATTTGTATACAGGGTAAAAGTAATATTATTTTCTCTTGTCTTTGTTGCAGTGGTGTCAGTTGAAAGCAAGAAAAGTCAACTTGCTGAAGCTGTTTGAGAAGCTTCAAACATATCAGTTTGACACTGTGATGAAAGACCAAGACTTTGATGCTGAACTGCCAGAAGACTTTAGAGCACTTTCTAATCAAGATATAGAAAGGTAGGAGAGAACTGGAGCAAGCCTGCTGTTTTTCTGAGGACAACTTTGTCATTTGAAACCTTCTTGATATTACTTGAAAATTATTATTATTTTTCAAATAAACCATCATTTGATTTGAACTTACTAGAATGAAGTAATATGCAACATTGCATATATCTTTGAACTCCCAGTAATCTATTTAGATCGATTACCTAGAATGAAACATCATCTAGTAGATCATATCAAGACAATCTGATCTTTTCAACCTCAAGCATGGTTCTGTACACAGTTTCGCTGATGTCTGTAATAATTGAAATCAGTATGTGGACTGGGAAAATGTTGAATTGTGTTGTTGGGATAATTTACTTCAATAATCGCATGACCCTCTCTTATCTTTTTGCTTTGTTCCCCTGAGATGAACATTTTGTTCAGCTTCACAAAAATCTGGCTTGTGCGAGGTTTAATGTGTAATGTGTGCTGTATGTCTCCCTTGTAATCAGGTTGAACGCTGTAGACTCAACAGAGAGCCTGAAGGATGTCTACATGCATTTTCTTCTCTACTACGGCCGAGAGCTTCCAAAGATGCACAACTCCCTCAAAGCCAAACCCAAGGAGAAGAAGATGAAGATGGTAACCATGAAGCGGAAAGTAATGGTCAAACGATGGAGGAAGAAGAAGAAGGAGAAGTCACCTCACAAAGAGCGGAGGATCGCCGATAGCGATAGCGAAGACGAGGATAGTAACAAGAAGGAGGAGGAGAAGAAAGAGGAGGATGAGGAGAAGGAGAAGGGAGACGAGGAGAAGATGGAGACGGAGGATGAGAAAGGAGAGGACGAAGATGGAGAGAAGGAAAAGAAGAAGGATGAGGTTGATGATGGGTTCGAGGATGGTGAGACAAAAGAAAATGATGTAGAAGATGAAGAAGGAAAGGAAGATGGAGAACCGAAAGAGAAGGATCAAGAGGATGGAGAGGTAGCTGAAGAGGAGGAGATGGAGGAGGTTGAGGAGGAGACTGAGGTGGAAGAGGAGATGGAGGTGGAGGCTTCAGACGATGATGATGAGGAGGAAGGTGTCGTGACCAGCTACGAGATCAAGCAAGCCAGCAGGAAATCCATGTATGCTCTGTGCCAGGATGCTAAGCTCAGTAAGTCGTTCAATTTGCTACTTAATAAGTGCTTACCCATCAATATAAAACCACAATTCTTACTTTACAATACTTGTAAAGGATTGATAGATAGTTGAATGAAAATTTGGCAGTGAGTGATTAGAAACAGAACCATGAAATAAGTACTTGCACTACCTCCTTGATGATTTTAAGTGATCCATTTAATTGTTTAATTTTGGTAATTTAATAAAGTTGTCTAAATTTGCTATTGCAGTGCACAAATTCACAAGTCAAGCTCTATAAATTCTGGTGTTTGTATGTTGATGTTATTGTAACAAGACTAAACTTGGTAAAAGTTATGTAAAAATATATCTTTCTCTCCCTCTATTTTCATCTCCAGCTGGATTGGCTGCCAAGTTTGGTCTGACCCCAGAACAGTTTGGTGAGAACTTGAGAGATAACTACCAGAGGCACGACCCTGACCAGCACCAAGCGAGTCCCCTAGAGGCAGCTACAGAGTACCTGTCGAGGTAAGTGCCCTTTCCCCAAAACAAATATTTACCAGCAACCTCTAAACCTCACCTAGGTGAAACATCCAAATATCCATCTTTTGAGAACTAACTTGATATAGATGACGACTGCAAATGCCCTTGGCAGAACATAATGAATGTTAGTCCATCATGTAAATATGTTTTGTCCAATGACAAATGTAGCATCATTTAATATTGACCAGCTACCCCCAGTTCATCTTCAGCTTAAAGTTAAGAATTTAGAAATCAGACAATTAACTTTACGAGATCAAATTCCTGTTTTCCCCTGGTTGCTAACTGCAGAGATGTCTTCTTTCACAATGCTGTATCGCACATTATTTTTTATTTTCCTCTCTTGGTTTCTCTTTTTCAGTAAATTCAAAGATGAAGAAGGGGTGCTGAAAGCAGCGAGGTACATGGTGGCACTCCAGATTGCTCATGATCCTCTTGTCAGACAGTGTGTAAGACAGACATACTATGAAAGGGCCAAGATATCGGTCAGACCAACCAAGAAAGGCATCAAGGTAAATTATCTTGTTTCATTGTTTCTTTGATTGTATGTATGTATGTTTGAATGTATGTATGTTTGTATGTGTGTATTTAGTTATGTAATGTATGTAAGTATGTATGAGAATGAGAGCCCTCCAGATAGCTCATGATCCTCTCGTCAGACAGTGTGTGAGACAGACATACTATTAAAGGGCCAAGATATCAGTCAGACCCACCAAGAAAGGCATCAAGGTAAATAATATTGTTTATATTCTGGATACATTTATCTCTGTTCATTTATTGGTTTATTGAATGTCACATGATTATAAATAAACCAACTATCTCAGTATCAAAGAACTATTTACGGATCCCTAAATAGTACCTAAAGACCATTTACGGATTCTGTCCTTTTTTAAACACTAGATGACGCTCTTCCCGGATACCCGGAATAGCGAGCGATGTGTTATGGTGAGCGATGTGTTAGCGAGCAGCACTCCATGTAGCTCCTTATTATCCATTGGATAGTGTTTATGGCAGATCTACTATAAAAGAGATTATATCAGTCAGACCAAACGAGAGAAGAATCACCGCAAAATGTTCTCTGGATATTTGTTTGTTTGTTGAAGTTGTTTGTTATCTTGTATGAGCACTTCAGAACTTTTGTGGTCCTCTACTTCGATTGTGTGTATGACATTCAAACTATGAGAAGATTATGGCATGTGTTATTCCAACCAATTATTGCACCATAGTAAAAGATTTTATTTATTTGTTCTGTATGGTATAGCAGCTGTGAAAAAGAATCACTCATGGTCGTTCCTATGTTGTTCTCCAATGATCACAATTTTCAGACATCAGAAAACTTCTGTCTTAGTGGATGACAATGAATAGAAAACCATAAAATATCTCTTTTGAACACCAATATTGTGTTTGTTTTTTACCAATGTAATTCATTCCATTCATCCCAATGATCAGTTATGCTCTAAAACTTTTCATTTTCCTGCTCCGCACAGGAAATTGATGAGAGTCATCCGATATTTGGCAGCAAGTACCTGAAGAACAAGCAGGTCAAGGATTTGCTTGGAGACCAATACCTCAAGCTGGTCCAAGCTGAGAAAGACAAACTTATCACCATGACGATGGCTATTGATATGGCTGAAGGCTCAAGGTAGGTGTAAACTAAAAATGGCAGCCATATGTTTGTGATGGATGATGGAGTCTTATAGAGAGTGAACTGTTTTTGAAATATTGCAAAGTGTTTCAGAAAAAGATTCAACACAAGTCATGAAAAATCAGCAAGGGAAAATATATTTATGTATTACACTTTGCTGAGAATCACTTTGGTGTGATCACAAATTCCTGCAGGAAACAGTAAAATATGAATGAATGTTGCCATGGCTATTCTTAGAATAACTACTTTATCAAGTGTGCAAATATCATTAAGAGTTTGAAAAAAAAATTAATATGATAATTTATCAAAGTACTCCCACTCCTCATATTCTTGAGAAAGATAATTTCAACTTCTCCAAATAAACAAGATTGTACTTTATATGTTTTTTTTTCAGTACCACCTATACATCAACCACATACTTTGAGGAAATGAAGCAGCTCTACTACTTGGACGAGTTCCGTTCTGAGGTACAAGCCTGGAACAAGGAGAGAAGTGGTGCCTTAGAAATGGCCCTGAATAGCATCCTCTATCCGCAGCTTGCCAAGGAACTCAAAGCCAAACTCATCACTGAGGCTAAAGAAGGCGTCATAAAGGTGAGAAGTATTCTATTACATATTGTTGTGAGTTCTGTTTTGAAGTAAAAACCATGGATAAAGAGAGGAGTTTCCCTTAGAAATGGCTTTAAATAGCATTCTTTATCCGCAGCTCACCAGTTGCGAGCCAAGCTCATCACTGAGGTTGAAGAAGGCATCTATAAAAGGTAAGCTATCTCTTGGTTATATTCTATTGCAAGCTATGATGAGCTCTGTCCCAAAAGGATAAGAGTGTTGCCTTAGAGATGGCCCCGAAGAGCATCCTCTATCTGCAGCTAGCCAAGGAACTGCGGACCAAGCTCATCACTGAGGCTAGAGAAGGTGTCATAAAAGTTAGTATCACTAATAACAATGAGTTCAATTCTAGGATACAAATATTCTCTACTTGGGGATGGGAGGAGAGTATTGTTGCCTTATAGATGGCTCTCTCAATCGTATTCTCTGTGTGCAGCTATCCAAATAATTAGAGCCAAATTCATCACTGAGGCTAAAAAGAAGCGTCATAAAGGTATCGCCCTGATTTTATGATATTGCAAACTATGATGAGTTTTGTTCAGAAAGAAAAAGGCATAATAAGGTATCAGATAGGTGGGTTGGATATATATTATTGTGTGTTATTTCCGAAAGTATAGACATGGTTCTTAATATCATCCTCTCTCCACAGCTAGCCAAGGAGAGGAAGGGTGTTTTAGAGATAGCGCTCAATTTTTTCTTAGAATATCTTTGAGCCAAATTTGGGAAATGTTTGGCCTTGTGTCATTTTGCATTGTATTTTCTTTCTGATTTCAGCAATGCTGCACCAAGATGTTCAACTACTTGAAGGTGATGCCATATCAAGTTGACCAGCCGATGGAGGAAGAAGATGATGATTACATGGATGGCAATAGCAGGATGGGCTTGAGAGCCATGGGAGTTGCTTTCACAAGTGAAATGTAAGTCACCCCTTGTACAGTGAATGGATGAGTCTTGATAATAGTTGTGTGTAAATGTCAGGTGGAAGATACCATAGTAATTTTTAGGGTGTGTGATAGCAACAGCAGAATGGGCTTGAGATCCATGGGCGTTGCTTTCACAAGTGAAATGTAAGTCACGACTTGTACGGTGAATGGTTGCGTCTTGATAATGTATGTGTGTGTGTTATTGTGATTTATAGGGGTGGCAAAAGCAGGATGTTGTAAGTCACCTCTGTATAGTGAATGAATAAGTCTTGATAGTGTGTGTGGGTTGATGTCAAGTGGATGAGGCCATTACAGTGTGAATGTCTTGTTGCAGGTAGGTGGCGATAATATTTCTCCCATCCATACCATGTAAGTATCACAGTGAAAGAAACCATCCATTGTATAGGGGGTGCCAAAGAAAGGGACAGGCTTGAAAGTCATGTGTATTACTTTATCAATCAACATGTAAATGTTGTGATCTCCCTAGTATTTATTATGAGAGAAAGGCATGCTTTCTAGCCAAATTTAATATGTATTGTATCTTCATAACTTCTTTTAAATAGATGTTTCTTTTGCATTTCAGGGACAGTGCAGCATTCTGTGTCATGCTCGATGGTGAGGGGGAGGTAACAGACTTTCTACGTCTCCCTCATTTCTTGAGACGGAGAACGGCTTTCTGGCAGCGTGATAGAGACCTCAAGGAGGCAGACATAGAATCGTTGAAGAACTTCATCTCCACTCAGAAACCTCATGTCATAGCTGTGGCTTCAGAAGGAAGGTTAGATTCACATATGCCAAATTTTAGATCCATATACCTTACTTATGTCCTTTTTTACTAGAAAAGTCCTTGATTTTGAGAGGGATTTTTGGCGTCAAAAGCCACACGACTATCTGGAGTTTTATTTCACAATGTCTCACCTCGTCTCATCTTCTGAGTAGCAATAGAATTGTTTCACTAAGAAGTGCCTACCTTTTTTTGAAAGCAGTTTCAATTGCAGTGCAAATTGGGGGAAAAGAGAACATTTCAAATACCAATGGTCATAAGCGTATTCATAAGCTTAAGATATTTCCGTAGTGATAAGTACATGTATCTTAGTTTTATTTGTTTGTTTGCTATGCAGTCTTTTACTTTAATGTCGTGGACCCCATTGGAAATAAGCCTTGTCGGCTTTCATGGGTTATCCAGTCATGTATGTTGCTACTGACGAATAAATCAAATCAAATCAAATCAGTCATTGAGGCAAGTCAGCTCAAGAGGTTATCCAATACAGGTTTCCCACTGTCATTGGAAAAATTAGAAAGGAATTTAGGATTATATTTATTAAATGATTGAAAAAATGTTAAATACAGTGAAATGGTTATCATGGAATCTTGAAAATTCATCAGGAATTTTTATTCTCCGCAAATATTGGGAACCTCGCAAAGCCCAGTTTTTCTTTGGCTTGGATTAATTCATGACATTTTCCAGTGTTTTCTGATAAATTGCCAGGACAATTAAAATGTAACGAAATTCAAGTTAGGCATGAATTTGGATTTTATGAAGAAAACAACTTTTACTCTTAAAATTGCTTCATGATGTTTTGAAACTTTCTGTAGGAATACTACATCTGTGATGCAAGATGTCAGGGCGTGTATCGAGGATCTTGAATCAGAACAACAGATGGCGCCAATCAAAGTGCAATTACTGGATAGTAATGTCGCTGTTGTGTACAAGTCATCCAATATGGTTGAGGTAAAGCACTTTACTTGAGTCATTCCTTAATTTTTCTAGATTTTTTAAAATTAAGATTAAGGGAAAGCAGTTCCAACAATTTCCAAAGTAGCCAGAATGTTTCTTTTCGGGATTTTATTTTAATGATGTAGAATTTTAAATGTCATTTATAAAAAGTTGTCAATTGCACTGGGCCCTGTAGCATACTTGTGTTAAATTAAATATATCTATAACCTTTACTGCTAGTCATTATATCTACCATTGTAAAAGTTAATATTTTAGCATACATAAAATTCAGCGAATTCACTGAATTTCAAACATATTTATATATTAGTGGGTTGTTATTTTCACATTTTATAAGATCATTGTACACAAGACTCTTATAGTAAAATTAAATTTATGCGAATTCATGGTCGCAAAATATGTGAAAATAAAACCCTAGCAAAAATTTCAATTTATAGAATATTTATGTAAACTCACTTTTGTGAATTTCCCAGATGTCATTGTTTGAGATTATGAAAATTGCAACCCGACTTTTTCTTTAAACATACTACTCAGTCTGCTGATTATATTTTAATCCATTTTTATATTTCTTACAGTCTGAATTCCGAGACTACCCACCCCTGCTGCGCCAAGCCGTTTCGATAGCAAGGAGGTTACAGGACCCTCTTCTTGAATTTGCCAGACTTTGCAATCCTGATGATGATATTCTCTGCTTGAAGCTACATCCACAACAGGTATGGTTCTGTCTCTTTGTGTTGTTATGTCAGGTTGGGTTTATAGATTATAGGTTGTAGGACCCTGTCTTTGAATTCACCAGACTTTGCAATTCTGATGATGGTATTCTTTCTTTGAAGCTACATCCATGACAGGTGAGGTTCTATCTCTAATGTTCGTTGCCATGTCAGGCTTTGTCAATAGGCTATAGGTTTAGGATCCATCCTTGAGTGATACTTTTTCTTTAAATCCTCTTCTATGTAATATAGATATTGTTATGCTATGTTTGAAACTTTGTCATTAATGATTATATTAATTATAATATTTGGATCTTATAAATAGAGCTCTTTCCATCCTAATTAGATGCTCATGGTGCTCAGAGCAAATTAATTGAAATGATGAAATAGAAATACAGAATACAATGCAAGACAATTAAAATCAAAGAGATATGGTGCATTAAATAGATTATCTATGAAAATTATGTGCTGTTATGTCAGGCTTCTACAAACATACTCTTTTCCAATCAACTTACAGGAGGCAGTACATGAAAAGGAATTGAAGGAGGGACTTCATTTGCCGTGTCAACGAGGTCTGCGTAGATATTAATAGAGCCATCCTGCACCCTCACACTGCTGCTATAGTTCAGTTTGTCTTCTGCTATGTCAGGCTTTGTCAATCATATAACCATTTATGTTTTCAAATTAACTTACAGGAAGCAGTACATCAAGAGGAATTGAAGGAGGGTCTTTTCCAGGAGTTAATTTACCGGGTTAACGAGGTTGGTGTAGATAT
>BQKZ01010495.1:0-17509 GCA_036244855.1 Temnopleurus reevesii | reverse complement strand
GGGGGGGGGGGGGGTAATCCATCATGGCAAAAAATATATCAGAAGAGTCAAAATATGAATGTTGTAAATGCAAAGAATTCATCTTTTAGGTTGAATACATTTTACATATATTTTGATATACTTTTCTGAAAATATTTATGGACGATAAAAACAAAACAAGGTCAGGGCACGTACCAGGGGGAGGCTGGAGGTTTTTTTTTTTTTTTTTTTTTTTTGAATGCTGGTTTGTCCCCAAAGAGTATTATAAACGTCACATGTGAACCCCATATGGGGGTGTGTCGGGGGCTCGTTGCTCACGGTCCAATGAGCAAGCTTCTTTTCGTCCTTCCTCAAAACGTCTTTCTATAGTCTGTGTATTCAAGCATATATTATTGATCACGAAAAAACATGTTATAAAAATTGGTAAAAAGAATACAAGAATAATAAAAAATGATTAAAAATTAAAAAAAAAACATCATTTAAATCAGAACTAACCAGTTTAGGGTTGGAAAATAGCACTTTTCTTGGGGTAATTTTCAAGCAAATTTGAAATAGCGTATGCACTCGCAGACTACTAACTAAGGTCACAAATAGCGACTCGCGCTGGCGGAATATTACGACGAATGTAGTTGAGTATAAATAAAAGACATATTTTGGCTCTTGTTGTCTGTAACCTGCATACTGGTTCGACGTCCACAAACATTAGGAAGTGAGTATGTCTTTGTGTGTATTTGGTCACGTTGTTGTATTTGTCATTTTGTTTTTTGTTCATGATTTATGTGGGTTGTAAAAGAGATGACGAAATCGCACCGTGTGGATGTGGCGCGCCAATATATAAACATGCATTGCACAACAAAAGACCATGCACAGAATTAGTCCGAAGGCTCCGGCCTCTTCATTCTGGGGGTGTTACACTTCGTTCCTCGTTCCATGACCCCCTCCATATTCGGACTAGCACAGAATATGCAGTAGCCGGTAAGCAAGGGGTATAAATGAGTGACTAAAAAGAGCACCAGTATTTTGCATTGAGTAGGCATTAAACATGTGGCAAGAAGTATAAGATCATTTTATTTAATCGTATTTTAGGTGCCCAGCATTCACTTGGCACAGTATCGCTTTATTCACTGAGTGCACGCAGTGGGAACGTCTCACTCTCAGTCCACCGCCATGACATAGCCTTTGCCAAAGATAATCTAATACCAAGATGGATTACTTAGCTGGCCTGAGGGGGGGTAAGCTCCGTCTGAGCAAATCGACGGACGGAAAAATAGTTTCGTTCTCCATAGACTTATGTAAAAACATACCACCTTTTTTGGGAAATATCCGCCTTATTTCTGTTTTCCTTGCGCGAATTTTTGGTCAAATCCAAGGATTGATAATTGGTAATACATATCCAATACTGAACATTTCATTTCATTGCCTCAAAAATCCCACGGAGGTCTGTACTTTTGACATATTTTCTCTCATAGGTTTGCACGCCAAAATGACTATTTCCAAATCAATATTAAATAATGAAAAAGAATCGGAAATTTTGAAATATGAAACTTAAATGAAATTTCAATAAATGAAAAGCAACTGCATAGGTGTTTACAACACTATATTTTGCTTATAAATCCCAGGGAGTACCGTACGAGGACCGGTTTCCGGCCATGGGGATGTAACCGGCCACCAAACCTCATGCAGTTTGTCTATGGCGCGCACATGGCGCGCACTTAGGTTAAATGCGCGCCCAAATAAGCGCACGTACGCTTCAACACAATCCCTAGGGAGGCTCAAATCATCAGGCAGGCGGCCGAAAACACCCGCCCCATGTCGCTTGGCGATCGCCGACTGCTGCGCGAATATACGGGCGCCATTCATTAAGTTAGGCACATCAATTAAAAGCCCAGAATTTCGGCTAAATTATGATCTAAAAATAAACTTGAAATGCTGGATCTTGTGACTTGTGGAAGAGCAAAACTGCTTAAGCGGCCGGAAACTGGTGCTCATACGGTATGTGTACTTTTCAGCGGGTAAAAAAAGTACTAGTCCCATTGGTTTGCACGTGAAAACAACGTTTAATTGATTGGTAATAACTCAACTTTTCATATATCAAAGTCAGAAAAATGAAGACTCATGTTAAAAAAAAAGATGTGCGTATAGGACTAGTGGCTTATTGCCGTAAGGCTCGTGAAATAGTGATGACACCAGGAGGGGGGGGGGGTATTCTGAAATCATTCTTATCTTTCTTCCTAGCTTTCTTCTTATCTTAATGAGTGTTAAAATCTTTCCTAAGATGTATTCTGAAAATCTTCTGAGCGATCTTTTCTTCTTATCTTCCATCACGCCCATTTTGGTCCCTTGACCAATCATTTAAACAGTTATATAAGGAAATTAACCGATAACAATGCCTCTAACATCACCGACAAGGGTCAAGTTTCGGCCTTCTGCGTAGTTAATATATTGCACGCTGCAATTGCGCTACGCGCTCCCTGAAGCAAAAACTGAAAAATTATTTTGCCCGCGTGGCTCAGATGAGATACATGGGCTACTCTCTGATAAATTAAAATGTCTAATTTTACAAGGAAATTATCCTAAAATTTCTTCTCTGTGTCATTTTTAATGAAGTATGGTCTCATTTTTACTTGTTGAGCACATTTTACTCAGTCATTAATGAGCAAATTCAAAGCTGTGTGAGATATAATAGCCCCACCCCTATTCTAAATATCTTCTAAAATAGGGGGAAAGATAAGAAAAAAATTTAAGATTTATAAGAAGATTTTCAGAATAGATCCTAAATCATTGGATGCGTATGTAGAGTAATATTACGCGCTAAATCTTGTAGGCGGGGTCAAACTTGGCAGAAGTTAAGGTGAAAGTGAGGAAGAAAGTTAAGAAGAAAGATAAGAATGTTAATAGAATACCGATTAAGGAAAGGTGACGTAGATAAGAAAGATTTCAGAATACGGCCCCTGAAAAGGCCGAAATAGTCCATCCCTCCATAGACTTGCGTTCATTTATTCAGCCGGGGATCTCATTGATCTCCATAGACTTAATACACAAAACAGACGTGCGACGGACTAGAGAGTTGACTTATTTTACGATTTGGCTCTCATTCAGCTACTAGTACTAGTTATCCAACATTTCTCTTTTGTTAACAATGCACTAGTTATCCAACATTCCTCTGTGATCAGCACTCTCCCATTGTACAAAATTGCATGATAAAAAAGACCACTTTCTAATAGAACTAGCCAATCATCAGAATAGATAAGGGTACTGCCCTAGTGCATTTTTAACAAAAGAGAAATGTTGGATAACTAGTAGCTGAATAGAGATTTAAAGGAATGGAATGCAAGGAGGGTCCATGAAATGCTGCAGATGGAGGGAGAAGAGAAAAAGAAATAAAAAGAGAGAGGGAGAGTAGAAATACTGTAGTGTTGATAATCAAAATAGGGTAAGGATTGATGGAGAGAGGGGAGGAGGAAGGGAGATTGAATACAGTGTTTACACATTCCCACTGGTCAATCTCACTGTTCGCACACTGTTCACACACGAGGGAGCAAAGTACCGGGACACAGTGTTTTTTCGGTTTGGACATGGATTACTAGTTAGGGAGTTGGAAGCAAATGGCTAGTTCATGATCGAGTGAGGCTCCGTACAAACAAATGAGACTCTGTGTAAGCCTTTTATGATTGCGTGCATGTTCTTTTGTGTGTCCGTCATGGATTGTTTCACTGTGTGAACTAGTAAGTCCTTTTTTATGTACCATGAAAATCAATCATTTTTTTAAGTCATGGAATGTTATAGGCTTTGGTTTTATGTACATACTACCAACTAGCAAATTGTTTTTTTTTTGTGTCACAGGTATCCTTTAAAAAGCTCAGGACAATGGGATTAGAGTTGGATCACTGGACCATAATATATATTGTTCTGCTTTATAGTTATACATAACAAGAAATGCCCCAAAACTTGTTTGGGTGCCCTGAAGTATATTCATGAAAACCAGTGTTGGTTGGTTTGGAATTTTTCAATCAATTTTTTTAATGTGTTTATGGCCATAATTCACAAAATTCAATATTGGAAATGGAAATGGAATGTTTATGGGATTAGGTTTTTATGTACATACTACCAACTAGCAAATTGTTTTTTTTTTTATATGTGTCACATGTATCCTTTAAAAAGCTCAGGACAATGGGATTAGAGTTGGATCACTAAACCATAATATATATTGTTCTGCTTTATAGTCATACATAACAAGAAATGCCCCAAAACTTGTTTGGGCGCCCTGAAGTATATTCACAAAAACCAGTGTTGGTTGGTTTGGAATTTTTCATTTGATTTTTTAAAATAAATTTTTGGCCATAATTCACACAATTCAATAATAAAGACTTCGAAGGGATTAAAAAGCCAAAGATCATCTAAAAATGACTATTGGACATGTTTATTTATAATTTGTAATTTTTCTTCCAGTGTAAACCTTTTATTCTTTGGTTGATGTCACTTTCCATCACTGTTCACTTTCAGACCTGAAGACAGATGTTCAGATAGCAGTAGAGAGATACACTGCATGGGATGACTTTGAACGTGCAGAGATGTTGTTCCAGAGGGATATCCAGCTGGATGAGGAGAAGTGCTTAGGGACATGCCATGGCTATGTGTTCTGCGCTATAAAAGAACTGAATATTATTATTATTATTACCAGAAAGAAGTAAAATTATTGGGAGAAAGATTACCTCTTTTGTAACCTGTTTATTCCGTTGTTGATGTGACTTTCCATCCTTCTCCACTTTCAGACCTGAAGACAGATGTTAAGATAGCAGTAGAGAGATAAATTGTATGAGATGGCTTTGAACGTGCAGAGGTGTTGTTCCAGAGGGATATCCAGCTGGATGAGGAGAAGTGCCGGATGCACTAGAACGGTCCGGCACTCTAAAAATCTGAAATTAACATTGCAGGTTGTATTGCACATGTTTGTTTATAATTCTGCTGTGATTTTTCTTCCTGTGTAACCTGTTAACTTCTTGGTTGATGTGACTTTCCATTCTTTACTTCCAGACCTGAAGACAGATGTTAAGATAGCAGTAGAGAGATAAACTATATGAGATGGCTTTGAACGTGCAGAGATGTTGTTCCAGTGGGATATTCAGCTGGATGAGGAGAAGTGCAGGATGCCATAGAACGGTCCGGCACTCGAGTATGGCGTCCAAACTTCAAAGCATTGGCGTGCTGGGAGTGCCAATCAATAAAGGACAGGTTAGAATGTTTTCTCCTAGCGTTAACACTTTTGGGATGTCAATTTTAATGTTTGTTAGATTATCAAATTGGCAACATCTGATATTTTTTCCTTCTTATAAAACTGGTTTGAAAAAAAGAATAAAAATCAAATTCAACATTAACCCCCCAAAAAATTGTTCTATGAAAGAAGCAGATAAAAATTAAGCTATTTCATAAAAGTGTCATGGCCCTTACACAAAAAAGTTAATCTACATGTATATTCATTGAAACTCAATACAAATAAAATAGATGGTATTCAATTTTAAGGAATTTCATCAAGACTCACTGTAGTGTAATGGCTATGACAATGCCATGGAATTGCATCGTGGCATTGTTGTAGAAATAGTAATATTTTGGTTTTTATCCCATTGTCATTTTATCATGGTAGTCATTTGCTATGATTTCAAATTTCTATAGCTCTAACATACAATTTAAGTGGGAATTTCACCCAGACATTGATGTGCTTTCAGTGGACGGAGAAAAATACATAGGTTAAACTGTGAAAATTTGAGCAAAATTGCTGAGGTCACATTAATATCTTGGTGAAGTTCCCCTTTAATATGAATGGATATGTTGAACATTTTAAATTGAAAGAGATTGTTACAGGGTACTGTATGAGGTGACCGTTTTGTAGATGATTGTACATTCATAAGACACTGTAAAAAACACAAAGATATCAACATGCTAAAGTATAAAACTGGTCCCAAAATGTTAAAAACATCAACATGCGAAAATATTGGCCTATGCACTATTCATATGGCCTGCAATGTATTGTAGTCGAGCAGGAGAGTTGTGATCACTTTTTACAATAAGTATTCATTTATTGTGACGTCTATGGTTGGATTCACACAATGTATTTCGTCTTTTCTTGTAGGACAAAGATGGAGTAGTTTATGGACCTACAGTATTAAGAGATGCCGGGCTAATACCATCCATTCAAGATCTTGGTAAGAATTTTTTTGCTCTTTCGCATTCTCCTTCCATCAAAATACTGACCCAGGCAACCAGAGGGAGGGTGGAACTTAGCTCCTCTAACCTCCCCCCCCTCCCCGAAAAAAAAACGACAACATTGAATTAGCCTAAAAGTTAGTGAATAATGGACCTGCATATTTTTTTCAGATTTTTCAGTTCATCCATTTATTTCACAAACAGCATAAAAACACTAGAAATTTACAGAGTAGTTTTAAACTGATTGACGGTAACAGCCAAAAAGAAATGCCCTTATGGGAGGCCAACCAATACGAAAACATTATAAAACACGATAAAGAAAACACACCATATGAAAACTGAGCAACATAGAATTTTTATTCGCACCTGTCAGTTTGGTTATTGAGTTTTACGGGATTATGGCATTAAGATTTTTTTCAAAATCGATGTGGAGATACACTATTGATAGAAATTAGCATACTCAATTTAAAACAGGGAGTGATTCTTCTTCAAACCTTCTAAATGTTTGGTCAATTCCAGTATGTACAAAGGTGTAATTGTGTAGCACAACTCTGTGACTTGAGCATAACTTCCAGGTATTTTTCACCGTTTATGTTACTTGATAGTAATGAGAATATTTAAAAGATGTCAAATTAAAGCTCTGATAATCAAAACAAAAGGGGATAAAATTTCTGGGCTTTGTCTGAAGAAGCTAACAATACTTGTTTGTGAAACATACAATTGCAGAAAATTGCAAGTTTTTGTTACAGTTTTTTAAAGTTTGTATAAAGATTTAAAATGCATGTATCTATCTTGAAGATCTGGTCAGATCATAATGTTTTTAGGCCTCTGCATTGCATATTTTAGTAAGTTTGTTCAAGTTATATGCTGTTGTCATTTTACTGTCAATTTTCAGGACATACTGTAATTGATCATGGAGATCTAGTCTTCCCTGCACAAGATGAGGAAACAGCAACCGTGCACTCTGTCAAGAATGCTGCCTTTCTTGGGAAAGCACTGAAGAAGGTAGAGTGTTAAAACACGTATTCCAATAGCGGGTTTAACTTAACTTGAGACTAGGCCATTATTATTCTGACCTGGGCTATTCAAAAGTTAAACCAGTGGGCTAAATGACAATGACTTAAGTCTTTAGACCTGGGTTAAATCAAACCTCATAGGAATACGGGGCCTTAGATCTGTGTCATAACATAACATTATTGTGTGACTATGTACTTTGTTTAGAGTTACATTCTGATTGTAGCTGATGCACTTTAGAAAAAAATCTTATTCCTAAAGAGTTACAGCATATGCATTTAATTTTCAAGGACAATTTCTTCAATAGCTATATCCAGTCATTTTTCACACATTACTTTATCAAAAATTGAGAAAATAGTGAAAATAGTATTAAAAATGATAATGATGAGATATTTGTGAACTACTTAGAGTATTGATAGAACACTAGTGAGTTTTCAAAATTGATGGACAGAGGTTTTTGGACGGTAGGAAAATAATGCGCATCCAATATGCCCAGTGAATGACAAGTGTGCAATTGATGTGTGCATCATTTGTTGCGCATATCAGACGCGTACTCGTATTTCTACTATTCTAAAGCCTCCATGCAACAATTGTGGAAACCCACTATTACACCATTTTGTACAACGTTAATGCGGGGCCAGTGTATTTTTTAATCTAAGAGTTTTAATTTATTGATTATATAACAAGACCAACTGTGCGTTACTCTCGGCGGAGACCATGGTATCACCATCAAATTATTGTTAAAATGCTCTGAACATTGTAATATGTCCATCTAGATATCTAAAGGAGTTAAAGACATCACCAAACAAGTTCTGTGCGTCACTCTCGATGGAGACCACAGCATCACCATCAACTTAGTGTTAAATTGCTCTCAACATGGTAATGTTTCCATCTAGATATCAAAAGGAGTTGAAGACATCACCAAACAAGACCAACTGTGCGTTACCCTCGGCGGAGACCACGGTATCACCATTGGTTCCCTTCACGGCCACACCCGATCGAGACCGGACCTCTGCGTCCTCTGGGTTGACGCCCACGCCGACATCAACGTCCCCCAATCGTCTCCGTCCGGCCACCTCCATGGGATGGTGCTGTCGTTTGTGTGTCATGAATTGCGCCATTACTTGCCTAGGTTGCCAAACTTTGATTGGCTGGACACATGTATCTCTTGTAAGGATATCGCCTATATCGGGCTGAGGGATGTGGATGCGGGAGAAAGGTGAGAAAAACTCTTCCTCTCCTCTTCTTGTAAATGTCTCATTTCGATATATTATATACTTAGATTTGCAAGTTATCCTTAACTGAAAAAATTAAATTTTGCTTTCGTAATTACGCTGGAAGTACTTGTTCTTGTATTAAGGAAACACACCATATTGTAATGATAGCAATTGTCAACAAATATTGAAGATGTAGTCTAAAACAAATATGATTTTTGTCTCGCCTACGTAGCAGAATCGAGACATAGGCGCCGCTTTTTCCGACGGCGATGGCGTCAACAATTTAGAATTGCTCTAAATCAAAAACCCCTTGCCCGATTTTCATCAAAATTGCACAAAATACATGTAGGTCCATTGGGTAGCCTAAATAGTGTGGAGCAATTTTCAGGTCATTATCGAGGTCAAAGGTCATCTGAAGTCAAATTTTTTCCGAAATCTTAACCTGAAAACTTAACCTTGGCTCTCATTTCAAAACCCCTTGCCCGATTTTCATCAAACTTGCACAATGGGTCGATTGGGTAGCCCAAACAATGTAGAGCAATTCTCGGGGCATCGTTCAGGTCAAATTTCCGAAATCTTAACCTGAAAACTTAACCTTGGCTCTTATTTCAAAATTCCTTGTCCAATATTCATCAAACTTGAACCATCTCTATAGAAATATGTCAAAAGCATATTGCTATAATTTACACATCGCGCAATTCAGGCGAGACTGCCAGGCGGCGTTTCACTTGTTTAATCTAAAGCATGGCAAAGTGGAACGCACATGCACAAATGTTAATAACTGCAAGTGATTATCCAAACTCGCATGACTAGATTACGCTGAAAACTTCATCTGTCTTCTTCTTTATTAAGTCCTAACGGCGCTTTCAGTAAAAATTGACTATACTTTCCAAAAATATCTGCAGTTCTTAATTTTCTTTTATTGCTGGTTGCAAGAATTTTGGTTGGCAGGTACACGTATGGTATCATTGAAGGGTATTGTTATTCTCTCTCTTCCATTGTCTAGATATATTCTTGAGAAGCACGGCATCAAGATCTTCTCCATCCATGATGTTCAGAAGTACGGAGTAGCAGAGGTGTTCTCTAGGGCTATGGAGATTATTAATCCCAGGTAAGGACATGCTTTTCTTGTTCAAGACATACATGGTCCCTATGGTCCACATGGACATAAATGGTCTCGATGGCAGGCCAACGGCACTTACATAATTCAGACCTCCCATCCATGAGGAATTTTGAGGAAAGAGGAAAGAATGTGACATTTTTACTATTTCAAAAGTGTATCAAGGCCATTTCAAAAGACTTTTCCTAGTTTTCTCAATAATTCTACAACACAGTCCGTTGGGAAACTTAGGTAAAACATTCCTCTTTTTCCTTTCTATGGGTTGAGAGGTTTGCATAATAAGTGTAGCTGATTATGGGCTATCCAGCCGTCTTTTCTTTCTTCTTTACGCATTTTTATTATTCTTGTTTTGCAAGTTTATTGCAATTGTTTATTTTCAAATATAATATTTTTGTTTTCTTTGTTATTCGTATGTCTGTAATGTTACTCTTTTATAACAGACAGATAAATCAATCAATCAAAAATTACCCAAAATTCTATAGTTGATTAATCTGAAGTATTGCCGATTTCTACAAAAAGGCCTGAAGAAAAACAGCTTCTTTTTGTTGAATGGATGCTCATTATAGCCAAATTTATAAGACACAAATATTTCAGTTTTATACAATTATTCCATTTTCATGGTCATCTATTGATGTCAGCTCATTATTCATTTGTTAACTCATCCGTCGCCAAGGGATCAAATCGGATTAGTCGATGGATCGCCAAGCGTGCCGATCGGCACAATAGTACTTTTCCGAAAATCAATACGATTGTGCCGCGCTCGCGACCGTACAGTGTGAATTTCGGACCTGTGTCAATTCATTACGGATTTAGCTTTCACATGAGCGTGTCAGAAATATAGCATTACATAGCAATTTAAAAATGTTCTACAAAAAGGAGTGCCCAGTTTCACTCATCCCAATTTAGCCTGGCGCACGGGGGATTCTATAGCCGGCGCAGGACGGGTTAATACTATTCATTGTTTTACAGTGCTGATAAGAGCACAAAAATAAAGAAATTATTAGATTTGAGCGATGACCATTTATTCAACTGAATCAATATACACTATACAAACACCTTGATGTGTTAATACTATTCATTGTTTTACAGTGCTGATAAGAGCACAAAAATAAAGAAATTATTAGAATTGAGCGATGACCATTTATTCAACTGAATCAATATACACTGTACAAACAGCTTGATGTGATAGTATACTCCTACTCAGCATTGTACTAAATTTGATAAACGTTAACTGATAAACTTGTCATTCCTGCTTTATTGATTATTTTATGTGATAATGTATCAATGTGATAACTTATCTTCAACAATGTCTTTTACAGAGGAAGCCGTCCAGTACACATGAGCTTCGATATCGACTCCATGGACCCAGGGGTATCAGCTAGTACGGGCACACCAGGTAATGATTACAGATTGTTAAAATGTTTAGTGTCAGGAATATTCAGTGAGATAATTTTTTTCATTTTTACAATTAAGGGAAAGTTTTAGATTCTTAATGAAATTACAGAAATAAAGGCTACTTTTTTCCTTACTCATTGACTACTAAAACTGGGCAGTCCCTGTGCAATGTCTATGGTAATTACAGAATTCAGTTGTCAATGCCAGAAATCCTGATCATACACTGATACACTTACAGATTGCAAGAATTACAGGTTTCTGTAACAAACTTGAAGCAAACCACTGCTTACGAAGTACTGTAAAGCAACTTCAATAGTTCTATTGCTAGCTCATACAAAGATAGTTACAAACTTGTTTGTTTGGTAATATCCTGAAAAGTTTAGGGTATTTATTGAAAACAATTTAATAATTGATTCAATAATTCTTGCCTTATCCCAACATGGATAAACACTGATTGACAGTGCTTTACCGAGAAGCTGAGAAAAAAATCCTGGATTCTTGGGTAGGAATCTTCTTTTCTCAGCTTCTCGGTAAAGCATTGTCAATCAGTGTTTATCCATGTTGGGATAAGGCAAGAATTATTCAATTATTTATCTACCCAACACAAAAAATCATTCAATTGAAATTTGATAATTGTCATGATAATTTGAGACATGTTCATGGGAGAGTAACAAAAAAATGAGTGCTTATAACCCAGATTTTTATACATGAAGGTATTATTCCACAGCTATTACACTCACGGGAATGTGGGAAATGCACAATCCGGGATACCAGTACTCGAAATGAGATAAAGGAGAGGGCTAAGATTGCAAAACTACCACATGTTTTTAAATTCCACCATTCCAATAAGACTTGAGGGTTCACAATCCACCTATTGCCGTATACACATTTGTTTTTATTTTTCATAACTACTAAATGAAAACATGTTTGCTCATCTAGTCAGTGAATCACCAAGTATCAAGTCAAGATGAGATTAGATAATTGAGTATCTCCTGTTTAACAACACAATGATTCAATAAAGATTACCTTTCAGTATTTGCAATTTTGATGAATAAAGGGGAGCAAAGTCCGTTTAATATCATATTATAAACAAGTACCAACAATTACTGTTATGCCAAATGAATTTGGAAGAAAAAGAATCAAACAGGCAAAGTAAATAGAAGCCATAGTTTTTGCTGCACACAGACCATTTGAAAATGTCACATTTTAGTCTTACAATGCCTATTGAGGAATGTGAACGCTAGATTAGTTTCAGATTCCATCATTATGTGATAGGATAACTTATTGCAGTAGCATGAAAAGAAAATGTGAGCTGTGAGTAATCCAATTTTTGTGAGTGTGTCAACAACTGAGAGATTATATCTTGAGTACATTATTACAACCGCTTTACTTTTATTTGCTTTTCCGGTTGTTATCATTTGGTTTTTATGTTTTATCAGCCGCCAATAGTATTTTGTGTATTTACACTCAGGAGTGTGTTTTCATAAGAAGACGTCACTAGCTTGTCTGTGTAAACATTTATTTGTCTATTGAAGAATTCGAATGTAAAAGGGTATTTGAGGTAAAAAATATAATTGGTACATTGTAAAAACAACAAATAAATCACTTTTGGCCTCAGATATCCTTTAATGACCATTTAAATTCATTGGGAAAGAAGGATGACTTCATAGTACCTGGGCTTAATTAATAGATGAAAATGCACGCATACCCTCTACATGAAGGTTATTCTTGAAAACCCAAAGAATATACAGAGGATTCCCCGACAAAGAAACCAGTAATGTATGCTAAAAGGTTATTCATGACAACTCGATAGCTTGCCCGAGCCTTGCATGACATAGCAACAAGTAATGTATGCAAAGTGCATTCCCAAGCATAGTAGTTCAGTTGTTATTGACTGGTTTAATGAATACCACATAAATACCCCTGATTTGAAACATATCTCCATTCACTTACTTTTCACGTAGTTCTTGGAGGACTGACATACAGGGAAGGGATCTACATAGCAGAAGAAATAGCAGAGACAGGTAAGAAGGGACTACTTACCTACTTGGTGCTGTGGTAGTTATGCCCTATGCCTCTCAACCAAAGGATTATTCGTAGCTGCCAACGGTTGCTAATTCTTTTAGTAATTACTACTCATTTTGACATCATAAATACCATACATGATTGACATGTGAAGATTACTAATTAGTGGGAGGATGATTATTAATTTTCACTATCTCATGTTGGCTGCTATGGATATTGGTTTCCGATTTATGACATTAATTTTATTTAAGCAAAAAGTCATCCAATTTGGTGCAGGACTTCTTCAATTGATTTGTTTATTAGACAAAAATCTTTGTTTGAAAAATAGTGTATACATTTATATGCTGTATGAGACTTTTTTGAGCAGTCCATACCATATATTATTTTTTTACAATTATACATTGTGCCAAAGCTGTTAGCCAAAATCTTTTAAAAAAAACAGTGTGTATTTAGTGTTGTATGAAATCCATGGGTCAGTTTGTTTTTAACCAACTCCAGTGCTAATAAAGTTGTTTAATATTAGGTCTTTAGACCTGTTCGAGAGTAATTCTTTTCAATTTTTTTTTGGCTTCACCTGATGTCATTAAATGAAAACTTCATGCCTATTTATATAAATAGAAATTAAATAGTAGTGATTACAGGTTATTTGCGTTATGTAAGATCCCACTAAGAGGATAAAATCAATGTACCTCAGTGATAGAATTTTCCTTGAATTTCCCTTTATCTGTTGTATACAGGTATGTTGAGTTCTATGGATCTGGTTGAAGTGAACCCCCAGCTGGGGACCCCGTCGCAGCAAGAATCGACCATCAACGCCGGCGTGGACGTCATCCTAGCGGCTCTGGGCAAGCGCAAGCAGGGCAACTTCCCCTTGGGCTACGAGATCCCGATCCCTTGGGACAAGGAGAGCAGGTTTGGTAGTCAGAAAGTAGATGATGCGGAGAGGTTGAGGAGAGAAAGGAACATTCAAGGATGAATGAAAGAGGATGAGTGAAAGAAGACCACTTCAGGATAAGAGGAAGAGTATTATCTTGTGGAGCTGTGAAACTGGAAGTTGGCGCAACAGGAAACTTTCATCAAAAGGATCCGACGACCATCTCATGTGCATGAAATCTTCTTCATGAATCGTTAGACCAAGGATCTCTCAGAGATACCAACCTTCGGGGATTTGCAGAAGGATAGAAAATAAAATATGAATCACCAAACAGCTGAATCACATATTTTCTCATAAGAGAAAGCATAATAACATAGCTTCTTACAGGAGAAGGTGTTTTGTATAGCTGTTTGTGATTCACATCTAAATTCAAATCTTTTCTCATATTCCAAAAAAAATTTCATCTTTACTTCATGTTTTGACATGAAGCCTGTGTTGACACTATTTTTGCAGAAAGTCTGTGACTGGGAAATGCTTGTAAAATGCTTGGTTGTACATCAGTAAAGGTTGCTGATATTAAAGATCATGCTAAAGGCTGCATTCTTCTTTTACCATTATCATTTGCAAATGATTTTTTAAAAACCAAATCCGGTGTCTTGGGTTAGCATTTAATGTTAATCATATACATATCTTTTATCTTATATAATACCAGGAGGAGGTGCATTAATGTACAACAATAAAGCGCAAATTGAGTTTTGGGACACACCTGTCATAAACAGCAAAATCAGGGTGTTATTTTAACGCCAGTCGATGTTCAGACTGGGCAACACTAGAAAAGTTATGGACTGGGATACCATTGACAAATAATTTAATTCATCTTGAACACTGAAACAGAATAAAATGTATTTTATTACACTGTAATGTACTAACTGTAACACCATTGGAATCAATTTGATTCCTAACTGATGTTGCCAACATTATGAACATCAACTTGGTTTCAATTTGACACACACAGGTATTTCTTTGGGGAAGGGGGTTGTTGTGTGGCCAATACCTACACTTTCAGCAAAAAGGACAAATTAATTGGACAAAATAACAACTTCTATTTACCACTTGCAACAGATTTCACATAAAATAAATTAGATTCCCTGTTTATTCACTGAATACGAGGTGGCATCTGTTTGACATTTTTCTGCAGAATATAAAGATAGAAGGAAATTTTGTTGTGTTCCTCTAATCATTATAAATGCTTGAATGAACGTTGTTTACTTCGTCCAATTCCTTTTTCCCTTTTGCTCACAGTACAAATTGACTCACTCCATACTTTAGTACTTCTAGCACTGAGAGCTATAATTTGATCCCAGTAATGTAGCGTTTAGCGTTTATCTTGTATTCGTATTACATTAACCTTCTGAAATACTGAAGAAAATACTAACTTGAAATTATTTAGCTATTCAATTATATGAGATTTTATTTTCTGTTATTTACTTATTAATCATGGTACAATAAATGAAATAAGTAATAGACAGTTTAATGCTGATATAGGTTTTCTTATGCTATGTTTAAATTATAAAGCTAATTTTAAAATCCTACATTGATTCACACAAGATTAACTCACACAATTTTTTGTGGATTATGTCTTCTTGATTTTGCCGGCGTGGAAAGTTATATTGATACTGATTGTTAGACAAGCATGTGCTTGTATATAGCCCTTAACACTTTTAATAGTATGTGTGTATATCAAAATTCCTTTTGAGCACTCTGCAAATGCAGTATAATTACCCTGGCTTTTAATAGCTTTTCTGTCATTCATATCATTACACATTTTTATTTTGTATCAAAATAGAATATCCAAGTTCAATTTAGAATTAATATGCATTTTATAATAGGATCCCCTATGAATTGTATATCGATAATTATTTTGTCAATATGCGACACTATTTTGGGGTTTAGCGTCACTTCATGGAAACAGAATCAATATTTCATTACCTGCATGTATGAAATTTGTTCTTCAAATCAATAAATAGTATATCGCAGGTCCCTTTAAGCATTGTATAAATGCATTATTATTACCCTGGTTCTAGCATTGTAGTAAATTACAAATGTCATTCATATTATAACACATTTTATTTTGTATCAAAATGAAATTTCAATGTTCAATTCAGCTTCTTTTATGTGAGGAACTCATGAATTCTTTTTCTTTATGCGACACTTCCCTTTGGCTGCAGTCACCTTGTGAAAAGAGTAATTTTTCATAACCTGCATGCTTGGTTTTTTTCTTTAAAATAAATAAATGAAATTAGTCTCATAGGTATGAATAATTAGATGATTAGATAATTTATAACTAAGATAATTTATAAACGCTTTATAACATTAAGATATGCAGTGTACTTCGAATAGTATCGATTTCTTAGACGCTTACAGCATGGCTGAATTCCCGATACTTGATGTTCACACAATTAGTAATTCTGTGAATGATATAAGATGTATCAATTTAGATATTTGTATTCGTAATTTTGAAAACCTGAAATTCTGACTTGAACAAGTTGTTTGTATTGATTGAATGTTGCCAATAATTTATTTCTTTTCTAGAAAGTAGACTGAGAATATTTATTAGCCATAAGTTAATTTCAAAGCAATCTGAAATCCTGATATTTTTTACATAATTTTCATTTATTTAATGTTTAAACCTTGAGCTAGTGTAGTGCATTGCTGAATCGTATTTTCTTTTTTATTATTTGCGCCAAATGTGTTTACCTTGTATGTAGTTTACTCATGTGACAAAAATATAAGTCCCTATCTTTCAAAGTATTGCAGTTACATAACTATTGGATGAAATGATTCTTGGAAATGTAATTTGGAAGAGGTATATCTTTACGTAGCTAGGTTCTGTGTAAAAGTAAATTTTGGTCATACATGTAGATTGTTCTATCACTGAATCAGAGATGCCAACCGTTCTGTAAATATGCATGAGGTAAAATTCAAAGTGTGTGTAATGCGACATCTGAAACATACCATACTCACAGCCATTTACTTGATGAACGTCTTGAATTTATATGGTAATTTGCCTCGTGCATATTACCGAATTGTTGACATCTCCGCTAAATGCGGAAAAAAAATTGATCAACCACCATTTCATTAAAAAATTATTTCTTATTTTTATAAAGAAGTGATACTCCTTTTGTCGTGTATATTATCATGAATTGTGTTCATGTAAGATTATTATGGACAGGGTTTCGATATGAGTGATTGAATAATTGACTGTATATAGAGACTGGATATCATGATCACGAGAAATGAAATTGTGTACAGAAATTATACAATTATTTTTTGATAAAATTTGTGATTATCTGAAAATCTCTTCCTATAACTTTTGCTTTACGTGTACAGATATCAAAGTTGTTTCTTTTATTTGGTGCCTGTTGCTGACAATAATTTGTTTTGCTGTATATTTTTTTAAAACTTCTATTCTATATTCCATTATGGCATGTTCTCGTCTTTATCTGGTTTGTTTCCCATGAAATGTGTGTAAGTAAAATATCAAGTGGGTCATTATCTGCGATGTGGTGACCAAAAATGTTGAATTTTTTTGACAAAATCGTATATTGGTGGAAGAAACGTTGCATTTTGTATATTTTCCTCAACATTTATGAAGGTGATGAGACATGATTTTGAAGGCAATTG